>VUQS01026621.1:3815-14417 GCA_015108495.1 Heterochromis multidens | reverse complement strand
TTTTTAATCCCTTTGAGGCATGTGCTCATTTAGTGGCTGATGGAGGAGGGTGCACTCCTTCCTGTCTCATATCCTCCCACCAGCCTTGATTAGATGCTTCCAGTTTGATCTGATATAAAATAGGACAGTATTAGTTCCCACCCCTGAGACATATTCTCCACCCTACACTTCCTCTCCTATACTCAATTTCCCATGCTTCTTCCTCCCTCCTCTCCTCTCCCAGTTCCCTCCCCCCCAGGTCCCGGGGTTAAAGCCACCCTATCAAAATGCTCCATATGGACCTGGCTCCGCCCCTCTGTTCCAGACCCCTCAGACACCATCCCAAGACTGCAACGACTCACTGACGGGCAAGATGGGCTTCTCTGACTGGTCAGCTCCATATGATTCCACTCAGGGGGGAAGTCGACTACCCAATCATCACACCGGCGCTCAGTCTGGCCCTTCTCCATCTCCTTCCTCATCATCGGATGGAGATGAACCCAACGACAGCAACGCCAAGTAAGACATAGAGGACATAAAGTTGCTTTTGCACAGTTTGAAGTCAAAGGAGTGGCATCACCCACTATGAAGTAGGCTCTGCGGGGGACTCAGTGCAGGACTGTAAAACATCCATGGTACTCTGTTTCATGTCTGAAAAGTAAATTGAAAGAGCTTTGCCTTTCTCAATTAAGACATGAGTGTGAAGTCCTGTATGTCCTACCAACCTGTTAGGTCACTTTCACACCAAGACAAACAAGACTGAGCAAGTCCAGGCAGTGACAGCTCATAAATCTGACATGTAGTGGACACTGATTCTGCATTTACAGTAATTACTATTTCACACTATATCGCAGTTTTTTTTTTAAACTAATAATATTATTTTGCATAAGTAGACCTTTATATAGGCTTGCAGTGACTCTTTCTTCTACCAGGAATAGGTAGTAGGGTTAGGCGATCTGCTCCATTGTCCTGTCGTTCCCCTGTGACATCACCAGTGACTCATACCATTGCAGCTGGGGCAGGGCGACACAGGAGGTGAACGTGCAAACATTATGGTTGTGCTATCCACCCTCTGTCCATAATGTGCAATGTGTGGCCCATACACAAAAAACTCAGTAGCGAGCAGTGAGAGAGAAATGCACACACACACCCTGGAGTTTTTTTCTCACTTCCAGAAGAGATGTTGACATACAGCTAGGAATGATCTAACTTTACTGTAATTGGCTAACATAAAGAAACAGATAGCGTCTGAACAGCTTAAACTGTTTTTTTAAATTGTTTTTATTTACTTTATTTATTTTGTTTTCCATTGTACGTATTTATGGCAGACCCAGAAAGCTGAATCTGTTCATCTGGACGTAGCGTTTTCAGTGGGAGAAACGTTTCGTCATTTATCCAAATGACTTCTTCAGTCTCAGCTGACTGCAGGTTTCCCCAACCTTATAAACAGTATGTTGCATAATGACCGAAATGAGCACCACTGACTAACAATGGGCTGTGAGGTCAGTTGCATGATCATTAGTATGCAAATTGTCATGACCATTGATCAATGGCCATGAGTACCATTCACAGAGAGTTGGGGAATGGCTGCAATCACAGCATTGTAAGATGGTGACAGATGTACCCTCAGGCCCCCTCCTCGGTTCAGAGATGGTCTTTCCCTTTTCACGTAAATGAAACGTTTCTCCCACTGAAAACGCTACGTCCAGATGAACAGATTCAGCTTTCTGGGATTTCCTTACCTGGATTATTGAGCATGCATCAAGACATATTTATGGCAGAATTATCCTCCTATTTTCTGGCATTTGATGATGATGATTGATCAGTGTAATCTCACCACACACGCACATTAATTTTAAAGTGCATGTCCAGGCATGTCTGTGTCAATGTGGACATGCAACATGAAATTATAGTGAGGCAGATTGAATTTACTATGAATCTCAGAATAAGGATAAAATTAATGTAATGCATCTATGGGGAAATTCATTGCTAGAAATGATTGGCGAGCACTGGCGATCCCTGACGTCAGCGTCCATTAGCACAACTGTGGCAGGTACAATATAAAATGTCATATAATAAAGAACAATAAATAAAATAAAACCACACAAGAGCAGAGTTGGTTTTGGAATATTAATTGTTGTGCTATGTTAATTTTTACACCTTAATGATGAGAATTGGGAGTGAGAATGTTGTTGAACTAAACGCTCCCAAAATCCCTGTCTCCTCAGCCATTTGACAGACAAGTCCTCTCGGTGGGAGGATCCCACTGGAAGAGGGGGCTCCGGCTCTGGAGAAGGTTCCCAAGGCAACGGGAGCGGGTCAAACATTCCGTCACTGTTGTCTATGGCGACGCGGAGTCACATGGACATAACCACACCCCCTCTGCCTCAGGTGTGACACAAACTCCAAAGCACAGGTGTGGGTTGTTGTTTTGGGGAAAGTTTGTCACCATGTTTACTGTTTTGAATTTTAGGTCAGCGCTGAGGTTCTTCGTGTAGCTGAACATAGACACAGAAGAGGGCTGATGTACCCCCAGATTTACCACATATTGACCAAGGTAAAATAGTTCTACCTTACATTAAGGTTTTAACTTCTTTTTTAACGTCTGCTTTTGAGAAGAAACTTGAACCTGAGACCATGTCAATCCAAAGAAGAGTGTCCTCATTCCTGAACTCCCATGTACACTACAATTCACATGTTGGGGATCATCTTGAAATTTCCTTGTTTTGAAACATATGTTTTTGTCTGATTTAACTTTAAATTATATGTTGTGACAGCCTACCATCACTCCTTTGTTCCAGCACATACATTGTGTCACATAATACAAGTTTTTCATGTTAAAAGTCTGATCATGGTAGCACACCTGAAAAAATGTTCTCCTCATTGAAGAATACATTTGGTTAGTTAAGTGTCTGAAGAATCAGCCTTTGTGGTTTTGATTTTAGTCTCAAAATAGCCAAAAACTGGAGATTTTTTACAACTGTGTGTACTACTCCCTTCTCAAGCTGGCACAGTCTACCATTTAATGAACCTGCCAGTTTAGGACCTGTGAGGCACTGGTTTCTCAAGGTTTTTCCTTTCTTACAATGGGTCTTTGGTGGGTGATTATGCATATAAATATGATCAGACCACATACAGTAAAGAGAGTGCTACTTTTGCTGCCTTATTTGCCTTATTGCCTTATTTCTGGCAGTTTATTACAATGCTGGTAAAATGTCTCTGGGGGTGTCAGAAATTTTTCTATGCAAGAAAAACCCTTGTTTACCAGTGTTCTTGCTCAGTTTTGCATTTCTCTTTCTCTGGTTAGAGCCTGTTTGTGTTATTCTGTGAAGGGAGTAGTACCCACCACTGTATGAAATATTTACGTAATATGGAATATCCTTCATTTCTTGGAACAAAAACTCTTTCGGGTTTCTTTTGAAACAAGTTTAAGAAGAAAGTTCTTTCTTGTAAGTTTTGAGACTGTAATCAAACCCACACAGACTAATACAGCAGACACTCAGCTAACAAAATGTATTCTTTTTAATCAGCACAACAGTTTTCACTTGTATTAACATAACTAGAAAGGGTTTTTTTCTATAACCAATCAGTCTTTTAACATCATAAACATGCATTAGGTGCACAATGTGCCCTTTGAACACTGGAGTGTTTGGTTGCTGAAACTGGGCCATTGTATGCCTACATTCATCCACCTATCTATCCATCCAATTTCTACCATACATCCCAACCCAGGTTGCAGAGAAGTATTCTCAGCAGAGATGCCTAGACCTCCCTCTTCGCAGCCAGTTCCTCCAGCTCTTACAGGAGAACGCCAAGGCGTTCCCAGACCAGCCAAGCGACATAACCTGCCCAGTGTGTCCTGGGTCTGCTCTGGGGTCACCTCCTAGTTGGACATGCCTGAAACACCTTACCTACAGGGTGCCCAGGAGGCATCCTAGTCAGATGAAAGGAGCCACTTCAGCTGGCTCATTTTGATGTGGTGGAGCAGCAGCTCTGCTCTGAGCTTCCTTTCAAATGACCAAGCTTGTTACCCTACCTCTAAAGGAGAGCCCATACATGCTTTGGAGGAAGCTCACTTCTGCCACTTGTACCTATAATCTCATTCTTTCAGTCAATACCTAAACTTTGTGATTAAAGGTGAGGTCAGGAATGTATATTGACCAGTGAAACGACAGCCTTGGCTTTGTACTCTGCTGTCTTTTACCACAACAGACCGGTACAACATCCACAACACTGCAGATGCTGCACCAATCCATCTGTCAATCCCCCAATCCACTCTCTTCCCACTCGTGAACAAGACCCTGACATACTGGAGCTTCACCACTTGACGGAGAAACTAATTTCCAAGCTGGAGCAGCCATTCCACCCTTTTCCGACTGAGAACCATGACCTCAAACTTGTAGGTGTAGGTATTGTAATTAAAATGTGGAATACCGCAACACATGAAACTTAGTTGTGATTCTTATCAAGCGTACACTTTTCTCAGGTTATTAAATTGTTGCTGATCGTTTTCTTTCACATTGTTTTAAAGCTTGTCACTTGTGACCGCTTTAATTCTTGGCATTGAGAGATTGAGATGCACAAAGCGTGCTTTGACATGCTGCTGTGCAAGTTATCAAGTCATGACTTGATAACTTGCATGGCAGCAAAATGCATTACACAAGCATTCAGAAACTCCTGCAGGTTAAACTGGACTAACCAAACGCATTCAAGGCTGACTGACTCTGAAAGACTCAACATAAACAAACTTGAGAACACCTTCTTAGGCTGGCATCACTCTGCAGAAAACTGTGTTAAGCAGTTATTGTTTTCACTCTAAAACAATATCTTGTAGTATGGTATTTATCTATGGATTTGTCCATGTGTAAATCATAGTCTTGTTAAACAGGTTTTAAATAGAGAGCTTATCAGCCTCTTCAGAGCTCTTGTTCCTGCCCTTCTGTTGCTTTTGTCCTCACCTCGCCTTTACCTTCCCCATCCCTCAGGGAGAGATGAAGATGCCAGTGTGCATAGAGGACGAGTGTAACTCTGAGCTGCCTCCTGCTTCTCTGCTGTTCCGTGCTGCCAGACAGTATGCCTATGGCGTCCTCTTCAGCCTGGCTGAAACACACCGCCGCCTGGAGAGGCTTGCTCTCCGCAAGAGGGCTCCTCTAGAAGGTAGGTCTTGGTCTGAGTTAGACTAGGTACCTGAGTGCAGTATGGAAGGACAGGCTTAATGTTGAGCATACACTCACAGTTAGCCCTGAAATATTTTCATTTACGAAACCAGTTAACCTCAGTGTAGTACAGTTGTGGTCAGAAGTTTCCATACACTCATCATGTGCATGAATGTCATGGGCTTTAATGATTTCTTTGAACTGTTCTTTTTCCAGGGTGGAATGATTGTACAGTATACAACTTTAATGACTTAAAAAAAACAAGAATTGTGTGCACAAGTTTGAATTTAATTTAGATTTTCTCTAATCCACACATGGTCAAAAGTATAGGCTCAAATATATACATACACTCAAATCTCAACGTGGTGCTGAAGGTTCTACAGTGTCTTTTAACTTGACAAGGCCTTAACTTCTTGTTAATGATCATGATCGACTGCAGCTGGTAGTTTCTTTTTGTCAGCATTAAAAGGATTTGTTTGACAACACTCATCGGATTGACCAATACTCAGAACAATGGAATTCATTGAAGATCTACGAAGGAGAATTGTAGAAATACACAAGTTAAAAATGTCTCTTTGAGCCATTTCTAAACAACTGCAGATTTTGAGGTTATTCGGATGTGGCACCACTTTGCCAAGGTCTAGTAAAGTAAAGGTGAGGCTTTAAAACCTAAAAACACTGTGACAACTGTCAAGCATAGTGGTGGTAGCATCATGCTCTGGGGCTGTTTTGATACCAGTGGTACTGGTAAATTGCACAAAGTGGATGGAATAATGAAGAAGGAGCACTACCTCCAAATTCTTCAACTTCACCTCAAATCAGCAGCTAGACGGTTAAAACTTAGACACAGTTGGGTTTTCCAACAGGACAATGATCCCAAACACACATCAAAACTGGTTTTGGAATGGATAAAGCAGGCTAACATTAAGCTTCTGGAACGTCTTCCCAAAGCCCCGACCTCAGCCCTGTTAAAAAAATTGTGGATTATGCTTAAAAAGAAAAAGAACAGTTCAAATAAGTTATTAAAAGCCCAAAATTACCATGACGTTCATGCCCATGATGAGTGTATGTAAAGTTCTGACTGCCACTGTATGTAGGAGTACACAATCCATATAGCAAATTCAGTGAGTCTGACAGAAATCTGTGTATTTTCCTGTTGTTTCTGTGGACAGTGCTTGACCAAACAAAACCCTAAAGTCAGATTGGGAGGCTCCAAACCAACTAAAAAAAACAAACAACCAAACTGCAAACTAGTCTGTCCTTGTGTGGGTTTGCAACGTTATACACGGCACAAAATGCTGCACATTTCAGCGACATTTAAAACATTATTTAATTAACGAGGGACGTGAGTAACAGCTTCACATAGCTCCAAAATACATATAAAAATACATATAAAATATTT
Source organism: Heterochromis multidens (assembly GCA_015108495.1). Classification (NCBI taxonomy): domain Eukaryota; kingdom Metazoa; phylum Chordata; class Actinopteri; order Cichliformes; family Cichlidae; genus Heterochromis; species Heterochromis multidens. Next base: position 7,880 of record VUQS01026621.1, on the reverse strand, counting down.
GTTTGGCAAGTGTTTAACTTCTTCCATTTAAATTGTGCTCAGTTTTATACATTTCTGAGGGTTTTCTGACTTTTAGACTGGTCAACTAGTTTCATTTTTTTTTTCTCTTGTTTAAACGAATAGCAAGTTAGTTGCCAAGAACATCTCTATCTCACACAGCAAAGGAACTGAGGAGCTGCAATAAAGGCCCAGTGTAAGATAAATAAGGATTATTCTGAAATTTGAGTAATGCATAGCTAATGTACTATAGTTCAAGAATAAAAACTTAAACTGGAAGTAAGCAGAATAGGTCCACTTTGAAAAGGCCTCTCATCTAAAGCTCACATCAGTTGGGACAGATTACAGACTATAGACACTAAATTATTATTCCACCTTTACGCAGTGTCATGCAGCCTCCCCAAACCTTACTCTTACTCTTACTTATTATTTTTCATTTTAGGTTCTTACTAGGCCACCTGCCATTTAAAACTGTACCAGCTGTGTATGTGCTTGTTGCTTTTTTTTCCCTTTCTCTGTTCCCTTGACTAAAAGGAAGTGGATTTTAGTAGTTGTATATTTGCTGGCAGCTTATTATTCAGATATTTGCAGTTTTTCATCTGCTCCCAAGCCTTTTCCTCCAGAGGTTATTTTCATTTCATACTGAAAAGCTACTTCAGTAATATTGTATTGTAGGGTGAGATGTACCAGGGTTCCTGCAGGTCATTAAAATCAAGGAAAATACAGGCTTAAAATGTCCTATTTCCCATAAATTGCTGTTACGTCGGTAGATGGTGGGTTTTAAGACTTGCCATTCATGTTGTGTTTTTTGGTCCCCTGCTCAGTTGTAGTTACCTGGGCCAACATGCTAACCTGAAGCTGAAAGCACAGGCTGTATTTGGATGTTGTCGTTACCCGATTTGTTTTAGTTATGCACCATACCCCTTACTGTAACCGTAAGGGCATCTGTAGAAGGAATCAGGCTGCCAATATGGATCAGTCAGCCACAGGTGTATAAGATGTATTAGCTAAGTTTACGTTGTAGTGTGTCTAAAAAGGGGTATTAAAAATAGAAAATTCCCTCATGCGGAGAGTCACTATGGGACGTTATGGGCTGCCAGGCTTGTAAACATTAAATAATGATAACTACAGATCACAGTGACGTCTTGAAATCCTTGTTTTGTCTTGACAAAAGTACAAAATTTACAAGAGATTCACTTGACCGTCATGTGGCAAAGAAAAGCAGAAGTTTCCCAGCTGGTAGTTACAGCTTGTTTATGAATGCTGGAAAATAATACATAATTTCAACATTTTTCAGTCTTAATTTTTATTTATTCCAGGAACCCTGCAAAAGTGACACAATCTTCACTTGTGTTGTTCCTGATGATTATGGTAATGTCAGGACTTTTCCCGTGAGAAAGGTCTTTTCACTTAAATGTTCCCATTTCAGAGAATCAGTAGTAGTATCTATACATGTGAAATAGCTCAAACCTCTGCATGTTCTCATCTTTAGCAGCTTTGGAAAACTCCAGACATTCCAGAAACTGAAAAATCTGCATCACAAGTTCTTTCACACCACATTATGTCCCTTATTATTCCAACACACGTCCCTTGTCTATCTGTTGCAGTTCCTCCAGTGATTATCAAAGAGTGGAGCAGCGGTAAGGCCAAGTCGGCCCTGACACCAGAGCTGGTTCCCGCCTTGTGTTTCCGAGAGTGGACCTGTCCCAACCTGCGGCGGCTCTGGTTGGGTCGTGCCAGTGAGGACCGCTCCAGGAGAACCAGGGCCTTCCTGGCCTGCCTACGCTCAGACTGCCCAGCCCTCCTCAACCCAGCACAGGTCCCACAGCATCTGCTGCTCATGTGCTGTGTGCTCAGGTATCATGAGTTACAGTAACCCTATATTTTAAAATTCGCTTTGCTCAGATCTGCGTGTATGTGTTGCTTTAGTGGGTGCTTAGCTGAGGACATATGAGGTCATATGCTGTTCATTGTCATGATTTCTTTGAAAACAAACCTCTGCCTTGCCTTTGTTTTGGCAGTGTCCATAGTCTGTCTGTGAGATTATGCACAATCTTGGTGAAGTGGTGGAGCTTGAGCAAAAAAAGAACTTGGTGCAGATCTGAACGAGGCTAGATAGGGCCTTGGGTTTGTTGGAGGGTGAAATTTCCAAATGTCCTTTTTGTTGCAAATGCAACAGTGTATGAAGGTGGCACAGCAACATATGTGGATTCTTGGGTATACCCAAACAGGCAGTCCTTCTAGAAGCAAGTCTTGGCACTCAGCAGGCATCTTGGCAATGTCTGCAGGTCAAGGAAGTTCTTGAGGTGAAACTACAATTTGACCTAAAGACAAACTGCCAAACACTCGTCTTAGAAACTTTGCCCCATTGTTTCAGCCAGTGAAAAAATATTACTTCATCTCTAAGGTTGTAATTTGAAAGAAATAAGAATAAATAGCTTATAAAATGAAATAAAATGTCTGTCCCACTGAGATCAGATTGGTAGGCTTGAACTCTTCTAAAGGGCTCAGTAAACCCTGTCAGAAGTGTGTGAAGGATAATCATAGCTGAAGAAAAAACCTTTCTCTTCAAGCTTAAAAAACCCCATCAGTCCTATCAGCTCTGCTCCATCAGGTGTTCTGTCAAGCCCCAGCAGTGAGTCAGCATACAGGCTACCACAGCATAGGAAGCTCACAAAGATAAATGTCAGTCATTTTGATGTTATAATTGTACCTGTTACAAAAGTCAAAATTTCTGCTGTAAACAAGGCCATAAACTGTGATGCTCCAGCATACGTGTTTTCATGTCGTTATATGGCCGGTCCCACATCAGCCTCCCAGACCTCATTCACAGCTGTTCTTATAGAGCATTTCTGTCCACAAACTCAGGTCACAGCCACCATCGCTTGGGGTCACGTATTACAAGAATAAAATACATATACACTGCTTGAATCTGGTTTCAGTTGTTGATGAACCAGCTGGAAGCAGGGATTACAATCTTGGAATAATGCTCCCATTTGGTTGTTATTAAAGTAGATTATAAAAAATAAAAATTCAAAAGGTGTTTTTCACAGCAGACATTTCGACTCGCCACAGTAGGAAAGACAGGTGTTACTAATAACGTTAACAATGGCTTTGTCTACTGCCCCATTTAGCCTCATCAGTGTTGCAGTAAGCCAGAACTCACAATAGCAGGACTCTAATTGAATTTCAACAGTCGTTTTATTATTTATAGCAGTGCTGTTCTTACTGTGACATGTCAGGATGCCTTCTGTGAGAAAGGCCCATCAGTAGATTGACAGAAAATGACATCTCTGTTCGTACAGTGAAGCCAGTAACACTGCCTTTGCTGCACAAATTGTGAACAAGACTGCCCTTCTTTCTTTTTGCATAGACAAACTAAATACTGTGCTGATTATTTTTGATTTGTGTGGGTATTTAAAGTAGCATTAAACGTGCCTCACAGTTAAATTTAACTAAAATTGTATTTATCAAAGAGGTAGTAGTTGCTGCTTTGTTTTTCATGAGTGAAACATGAGGTGAATCTTCAACCTTGTTGATGTGGACACAGTGACAGCCAGACTCAAGAAATTAAAAATTAACAAAATTAAAATTCACTTTTGCATTTCAAACACTAACTGGAACAACTCACTGCCTCTGAATGCATGTTTAGCCTGGAATTGATTTATGCAATGGTGCAGTATTTCTCTGGGCTTGTTCTGGCTTTTCCCTGGGATCTCCGGTTTCTCCGAAACATGCAGGTTAATGCTGCCTGTATCGGCCCAGGACACTCTGTTTCACTTCCTGGTAAAGTAAACGTTAAAAAAATAGTCTCACACACATGAGGGTACAACTCTGCGATATCCCCTAAAATAAATATATCATCACATTCATTTGTCACATTTTACATTGCAAACGATCATTTTTTGTCGTCACCCCGCCAAGCAGGTGGGTGGCATGGACACCCAAGTTTGTGAATGCGATAACTCGAGAAGGAAGTCACCTAGGACTTTGAAATTGATACCATAGGTCCATCTGCTATAAATCTCGGACGAGTTCGAATCTTGGTGACCTCAAGGTCAAGGTCAG
>VUQS01026615.1:2902-26986 GCA_015108495.1 Heterochromis multidens | reverse complement strand
AGAAAGAGAGAGATGAGAGCTTTCTACCTGCCCTAATGAAAAAGTTACATAAATCTGAGTGGGCATGCCTCTGCCTGCAGCATTTCTCCATATTATACCACTGACCCAAACCTCTCCCAATACATGTGTTAGTGTATATACTATGTGTGTGTGTTCGATCCTTGTTTAGTCCCACTTGCCTGTTCATGTCAGAAATAAATCAGATGAGAAACACCCACGTAAACATGCAGACACACTCACAGTTACACACAGACTGAAAGATCTAGTTGACCCAAGACCTAAGAAATAGCCAGTGCCTTCAAACAGAGATGTTAAAACAGTTTGACCTGTTTGACACGCACATTTTTGTACAGGCTGTTTAATCACACACTCCTGTTCCCTTGGAGTTTGGAAATGAAGAACTACCGCCATATAAGCTAACACGATTTATGTTCATATACAGACACTTCAAACCAAAACACACTGAACGTGATGAATCAAACTACACTTAAAGTCAAAGCCTTTCTCCTGATATAGCACAGTAATAGCACAGCATTACCATAAAGCTGGTTCTTAATGGGTCAAGAGTGCACAGGTACAAATCAGGCATACATTATTTAAGAGGTTCTCTTCTTGTTTTAGAAATACAGCGCTAATATGAAGATGGCAACTAACAGCACTTGAGGAAAAAGGGGGTAAAAAAACAACTCACTTTTATTCAGCATTACTCACATCCACATACGTATGCACAAGCTTGAAAACAAGTGCACAAAAAATTGAAATCAAAGTCATGCAAATATGTCTGCCAATTAGGGCCCGAAACAGGTTTCCATGGGATGAAATGGCAACCTCTAATTGGCTGGATAAAAGAATGCTCACATCCAAGCCGACAACTTGAGATGGCTTGGAAAATATACACATCCCTACCTGCATGCATACAAAGACGCACACAGGTGTACACTTTGTAAGCGGGGATCACAGACAATTTATTCATGGTTAGGAGAGTCACACACGGTATCACCGGTAAGATGAGAAGCAGGGATAGAGTGTGTTGACACAGATATGGTGTATTGTCAGGTGCATGCACACACACATGCTTGGGTCAGTCTCTTTTAAAAGCGTGAATAAAGCTTTGGTCGTGGTGTCGTGTTAACATGAAAGCGTTCACAGCTGTTAAAAAGACCAGGCTTTGATTAGAATTTGATGTGTGAGAGTGTTTTCTAATGCCGGCCTTTGCTGACAGCGGCCCTTTTAAATCCAGCAGAGCCGTTGCAGGGAGTCTTCCGTCAAAAATATGTTGAATCAACGATTTCACCTTAACATGCTCTGAAGGTTTTTTTTTTCCTTTTTCCCCTTTTTTTCTGAATTTTCTAAAAGACAGATGTTAAGCGTTCTCACCATGCCTGGTCGCAGTAGATCTTTAGTAGATCTCAACCACAAGGCAGCAGCAACAGTGTAGTTCTGGATGATCAAACACTGAATTTAAAATTGTTGACTAATTGAATATCAAAAAAGCTGCTTTTTTTTTTATCTGATTATTAAGTTACTCCTGCAAGAAAGTGCCTCTGTGTGACTTTTACAAAGTGGTGTTACTCTCACATGGCATGATCATTATGAATGGTTTAATAATTCATTCCTTATTCCCATATGGGGATTTGTGTAGAATGTGAGATCTGGACTGTGAGGAAGCCAAATTACACATATCATGTCTGAACTCGTGTAGAGATCAGTGAATGTATTTGCATCTACAAAGTGCTCCACTCAAACTTTGAGCTTTCAGTATAGATAGTGCCCAAGTCACTGAAATATTGTATACATTAGAGGCCTTGTTGCTGTCTTATGAAAATTAGTTTTCAGATAAAGTAGGGGATTAAATCCCCCTAATGGTCTGAAAAATACATTTCTTCCTTGAATAAGCTTTAAAAAGTAATTGGATTGTTGTCTCATGGCTTAAAAGAAAGCTTGAAAGATCAATGCTTTCCAGACACATAGTTTCCACTACAGATGGACAATATGCAGGAGCTGTAGACTGCAACAATTTCAATAATTAATCATTTATGTAATTTTTAGGCACAAAATGAGGTTGGAATTTCAGAATCTTCTATGCCAATATACTGAATATTTAGTTTGGACTGTTGGTTGGTTACAAATGGCAATTTCTGTCAGCCTATTGGGCTAATGAGACTAAATTATTAATGAGTTGTGAAAATAATGCTGCAGTTAAGCCCTGAAGCCTAAAAACAAGAACACTGAATAAGAACATAAAGAAAATGTGACAAATGTTATATAGATGGTAATATTTTAATATACATAAATTCTCATACACCCAAATGAACCCTAATGAGGTTCTGCTATCAGTAGAGGTACACATACATCATATGTATACTGGCGTGTAAATACATTTATACTGACACAAACCTATAGGTTTAGGGTGCAAACAAACAGCTTCTAAACTATTTTTACTGAATTAGCTGTGGAATAATTTGCACTTTTAAACATTTTTTAGTGCTACGAGTCACATAACAATCAGGCAGACTTCTGAGTAAAAGGCTCAGCTGAATATGACTTCACTGGAGTCATTTCTTAACCCTAATGCTGAACCATAATTTTCAAAGGGGATTGCAAAATGAAGCCAATGTACATATATACGCTTGAAGTGTGGTGTGAGGTTATCGATAGGGACGCTCTGGATTCTCCCCTGCTTTCTAATTAACTCTCCTTCTTCCTTCTCCACCCACTCAATGGCCCAACTTTGCACTTGGTCTCTGGTGTATCGAACACACACGCGCACACTCACACACTTTATCACACACATACGCACACTCACATGCAAGAAGTCTGTTTGCATACCAAAAGCATACTTCATAGCTGAAAGAAAATGAAAGCCATATTAATTATACAGTCCACGTTTGCGCACGCACATACACAGACAGGGAAAAAAAGAGGAGAAAGTGAGGGAGCAGTTATTTTGTGTTTTTCCTATGCGTCAAAGGAGACAGAGTGAGAGAATGATTGAGTCTCTGCGTCAGGGAGAGAGGGAATGAGAAATAGTGCAGAGGGAGAGAAAGAGTGCACTGTCTTCTCTCTTTAATGTGCGTGTGTGTCTGCCTCTGTGTGTGTGTATGTGTGTGTGTGCTTGTGCATCTTCGTGCATGTCGTCTACCCAGTATAACGCCCCCTCTGTGTCCCCGAGCCACTCTCTGTCACTCACACACACTGAGACTATTGTCAAGACATTGGGCGAGGCACCCCAAGACATTTCTGTGGCACTATGTCTGTCACGGGGGTGATAGGGCTGTAAAGGGGTTTGCACATGCTCATACACCCACACAGTTGTGTTTAAATCACTTTGGAGGACATTACATTGACTTAATTTTTTTCCTAGAGGCTTCTCCTGACACTAACCATAGCTGCTATTTGCTTAACCCCTTCCCTAACCTTAACCTAAACCTACCCATAAACCATGTCTTCACCTCAAAATTGTGAGATATATGTATATTATGGGGACTTGTTTTTGGTTCCCAAATGGGAAGTTGGTCTCCACAATATGTTTGTGTAAATAAATTTATGTCCCCACAAAGTACAAATACATAGTCTGAAAGATCTAAAACTCATGTACAAATATGCTATCTTACCATTTTATATGTAGGCAGGTGAATTAATGTGGTGGTCGCCTGGAGTGCAGAGCATGCATGTGTGAGTGTGTGTTTGTATTTGTGCGTGCCAGAGTTATAGCGTACGCATATGTGGGTTGTGATTATGTGTGGCAAGGCCTATGCGGTGTACGTGCCTGTTTGTATCTGACAGCACATTAGGCAAAGCTATCTTTAACCTTGTAAAATGAGTGACACTGATTCTAAACTGACAGGATGGATTTCAGTTTGCCATGGCGCTCCATCGTGTCAGCCTCTGTCAGCTCAGCCCGTCCGCCCATTTCACAAAAGACAGGAGCGCCACAAAGGAGACAAAGTATATGTGAGACACAGAGAGAGAGAGAGGAGGAGGTAGAGAAACAACGAGAAACAAGAAGAAAATGAGAGGTTTAACGAGAAAGCTGGGTAAGATATCATAAATGAAATAGTTTGGAAAGTCGAGGAGAAAGAGTGGTTTTGTTTGAAAGAGAAAGAACGCTGCACCGAAAGAGGAGAAAGTGTACAGGATGCGAAAGGGTGTGAAAGAGAAAAAAATGGGAGTGTGAATGGAGGTAGAGGTGGTGGAGGGAGCAGGGGGAAAGAGACCATGCACTTGTATCCGGATGTCTCTGAGGTCCTTTATTGACTCTATCTATTGTTCACAGCAGCACTCCTAATCACTCTCAACAGGGAGGTTGTGTTTGTGTGTGTGCATGTGTGTGTGTATGTTCTTGTTTGCCGGCCTTTTGGAGAAAACTACATATCTTTAGCCTCATCCTCACTTTTACTCTTTCATACACTGGCCCCCACAGAGAAGCTATTGTTCACTCTTCATCTGGTCAACCTTAATGGACAATAGCAGTGGGTGGGAAAAGCCTGTTCCTAACACGCATACTATTAGTCTAATGGTCCAAATACACACACACACACAGACATATACACACAGAATGGGCAGTAAATACCATCTAAATAGCATGCATACATATGTATGGTCTCTCTTACTCACGCAGGCACACAGAAGGCCGGTTGTACGCAGCCATCCTGTTTGCATCTTTCTTAACAATGACTGCTGTCATGGATATTATAAGAGATGACTGTTTTAAGGACTAGCACTGGAAAGTGATGAACATCACCAGCACACACACAAAAATGCCAACAAAGGAGCTAATCTGAATCATGGGCATTTGTCCGGTAAGCCTCGTTTCACATCTCACACTATGAGCCTTTGTTTCTGTTTTGTTTTTTCCCCTATAGACAGCCACGGCTGCACAAAAGGATAAACATTTCAAAGGGCCGATGCTGTGAATAGAGTCAATGATTTTCAATGTTTATCTGCAGGGTGGAGAGCCCAGATGGAGACAGGGAGAAGGGAGAAAGCACAATGCCAGAGTGGACAGATTGATGGTAATAAAGCTGTGGTGGACGGCGATGCAGTCGATCCACATGCAGTGAAACAGTCTCTCTGCCTGTCTGCCTCTGCACAAACAGTCATCCACAAAATACCTGCAAACAATGTACACACATCCACACACTTAAAATAACTAGTTAGGGCTAAAATGGTGTACAATTGACTCACGGTTTTATTTCTAAATAGAGCCAATAAGAGAAAGTGATTAAAGTCTACAAAGCCTCAACAAATCACAAACGTCCATCGTACAAAGCAAAAACTGTTAGGTGGGACAGGCGTGTCAGAAGTCAGCAAGGCTGGTAGTTCCCGTGTTTGCCACCGGAGGGCTTGCAGCAGACTGCAGCAGTCTGAAGAGGAGTGTGAGAGAGGGAGCGAATGGGTCCGCATAGTGCCGATCAGATGACCTCGCTGCTGCAGTTAATGTTCTCTGGCGCTCAGACACAAGGCTAAGGCTCTCCCTCATACCGCGGGGCTGTTGTACTACAAGCTGTTGTGGTGGTGGGGTGGTGTTGTTTGAGGAGTGTGAGTGTGATTGTGTGTAAGTGTGTATGCAGGAGGGAAAAGATTAGGGGAGTGGAACAAGAGAAGGTGCTCTTGCGAGGGGAAAGAGGGAGCGTGACACCAAGAAGGTAACATGTTACTGAAGCACTGCTCAATTTCTGTAATCCTGTCTTTCTTTCTTCCATACCCTTTTCCCCATATTTCTCGCTTTCTTCTGCCTCCTTTCTCTTTGTCCCACTCTCCTACCCTCTGCGTCTCCACCCCCCACACACTTTAATTTGCCCCCTCATTTCTACTGCCGCACTTGCCCCCCTTTTTCTCTACCTCATACCCCCTATCCCTCCCTCTTCTCCCTTTCTCTCTCTCTCACTCCCTCTCTTCTTTTTCTCTCTGCAGTGCAGCACAGTGATTATCATTCCTCTCACAGAGTCAGGCCTGATAGTCAGATACTGCTGAGCACCCTTCTACATCACCTGCTTCTAGAGGGAGCAATGGAGAGCGAGAGACTGAGACAGAGAAAAGAAGAGAAAGGAAGAGGGGAGGGTAAGCGGGAGAAGACCGGTGAACTGCAGAATGAGGGGAATGAAAGAAGAAAGAGGAAAAGAAAGGGGATAAAGTGGAAAAAAGAAGAGAGGGAACAAAGTGTGAAAGAGAGCAGAGAAATATGGCAAGTGGGGGGGGGACAGGGGAAAGCAGAAGCATGGAAAAGGGAGGATTGCTGTTACTGCAGAGGTGGTCCCACTGCAACATACATGCTGCATAGTTATAGATGTGTGAGTGTGTGTGTATGTTTGCGTTTAAGTGCACACCTGCAAGTGTGAATGTGAGCAAGCAAGTGTGGTTAAAGTGTGCATTTATGGTTTCAGCATGGAAGCTATGTATGTCTGTCTGCGAGCGCGTGAGTTGTGCGTTGTGATAATAAAGCGCCTTGACTCATCAACATCATTGAGCCAGACAGCTGAAGAAATGCCACTCATATTGCTTCATCCCTCCCTGAGCTGAGTTTCAACCTGCTCCAAACCATTTTCTGCATTCTGCAAATGCCACAACAGTCCACCGTCTCTCCCTCTGAACAACATTCTTCATCTCTTCATTTCTACTTCAGACAGTCTGTGGTCATGCAGAGTTCTTGTCTGTTCCTTTTATTATTATATATTTACCCTGCCACAAATGCTGATTAACAGACTTTTTATTTTTCTCATTCCCCCTCTGATCACTTGTTCCATCCATCATCTGTCACTCTCTTCCACGTAGTCTCTTGACACATGTCTGTACCTGTCTGTTTGACCCAACGGTAACACTGCGTAAGCAGGATGTCTGCTCTTTTCAACATAGCCTTAAGAAACTGCATTCCAACACTGGAAACGTCACTCCATTACACCACTAAGGGCTTGAACAAAGTTTCAGATCATTTCTATATTTAAATAACCAGCGTAAATATATCATCGTCAAATAAATTGTTAACCCATCTGTCCTGTTCGCGCAGTAACTGCAAGATGCTTTCTGTCAGCATATTTCACTGTTTCTCCTCCTCACTGGCCTTGATGCATAACTTAACAGTTGACAGCAAAAGGTTTCAAAAGGTTTTCTAATAAACTCTGGGAGATTTTATTAAGATCAAGGAAGTTTGACCAATTAACTCAGTTTCTCAGCTAAACTTTAGTTTCATTTATTTTATTGAGGTCTTTTACATGATGATAAAAGACAGAAGAAAAGCAATAGAAAAAATGTTGGAGTAGAATTGAACTTTGTTTGTGCAAATGAGATTTAAAAAAAAAAAACAACAAAGATATTCATGTGTTGTTGTTTTTTTTCACCAACAAATTTCACACTTAAGGTGCTTGTAAAAAAATCTCTTACAGTTATGAAACAAGACATCTGGAGCTAGAGAATCTAAATGGCAATTATAATGGCAGAAAACAATAGTAAAGAAAGGCAAGGAAAAGCAAGCTTTGAAATTACATGCAAGTCATGAAACATGTCCTTAGAGCCACGTTGTGTGAATCCATAGTGAAGAAGCGTCTGCACAAAGCACTTTTACATGGCAGTTTAATCATGCAAAGTGTAAGGATGACTGCTTTAAAGCAGTCAATACAAGCCTCTTATTTTTCAATAATATTTGCATTGTAATCCGCCTGCTGTTATTGAGTTCACTTATTCATTCTAATATTCACTCTACTCTTAAAGTATGAACACATTCACATTTGCTGGCTGCATTAGCACAACATGATTTCTAAACGGTGGCAAAACAAAAGAGCAGAAACAAAGGTCATTTTGAGTGATCAGCATTCCGGATATGAAGTCTGGACTATACCCATGTGGTGTAAACAGGACCATATTAGCTTTCAGTGTGTGCTCTGGTAGTATAGTGCAATATCACCTTACTTATTTCACACAGTTATAGCTGTAATAAGCGTTAGAGTGACATTTTATCAGCTCTGGTATTTTTTTTAGGTAGTAAATAAACTGTCAGATTATGAGAATCAGGATAAGGTGATGTAATCTCTTAATAGAAAAAAACAGGTATGTTGAATGATCTGCACCTATAAGGCATTTTTAAACCTTTATCATGCAACACCGGCTACAGCAGAGCTGACATACAAAGTGCTTACCTCCCATCAGGAGCAACTTAGGGTTGAACATCCTGCCCAAGGACACTTCAGCAGGTGGAGGGGCCAGGGATTGAACTGCCAACCCTTTTTGACAACTTTGTATACAACCCAAAAATAGATTGCTATTTAGTTCAGTCATTTGTATGTTCAAAGCTTTTGAGGGAAACGTCATAGTACTCAGTAAACACTTAATCACTAATTTAATTTTTTTTTTTTTTCAAAGTGATTATTAAGTCATTACTCATATTATATTTAAATGCCGGGGTTATTCTAATCATTCAAGGGGTCATTCTGCCCACTAGAGCTGCTAAGCCTCTTAAAGAATTCCATAAATCTGGCCTTTAATTAAGACGTTCAGTATCCCACATGGGTCACACAATCCAATTTCTGGCCTAAAAATATCTTATTTTAAAAATATTGATGCATGGCATCAAATGTAATGTGTTCTCAGGATTAAATCACCATTCGAGGACTACTGCCAGGGAAATTACACTGCTGCACACCTCAGTCAACGTATGGAAAATTTCAGGTGTCTGGAGGGAGCGATTACAAACAGGATGTTTGGTGTCTGCTTGATTGACATTTGACTCAAAGAATTAACTGTCTTTGGCCTGTTTCAAAAGAAATATATTAATATCAAGGGGAAAAACACATTTTTTTTGAACATCCAGTTTCTTATTTTTAGCAAACAGCAACAAATGCAAACGTGCAGCAATATGTTGGGCAAAGACAGATGAAAGCATAATCCATCACAACACTTTTGATGCCGGGCAGTAGGACCTACTAACAGCATTATGAATTATAAAGATCTGAGTAAAAATTAATCATCATCAACACTAGCATTTCCAGTTCTCAGTCGATAAATTTAAGATTTGTTCAGCCACAGTCTGTTACATTTTACACCTCTTTTTATAGTTTTGTTTTTTTGAATAAAAGAACAAAGGCAAAATAAAAAACAATTGTTATGGTAATTAAATATGTTTAGGCAAAACCTAATTACTCTGACATCATGGGAATTTGTCCCCCTATCTATGCACTGTTACAACCTAGAGACCCACACATATGTTGTAAAAAAAAATACAAAATAATTTTTAAAAAACTAATAAATAATAAAAATCAGTCATAGTGGCTCTCCACCTATACAAAGATGATGTCAAACATCAATGAGAATGAGCAGAGAGCAAAAGGGAAATGTGGCTCCAATCCTACAACCATATTTGTAGTTTTGGTTTATGCATAAGCCACATCCTGTCAGTTCATTATGCAGACCAGAGTGTACCAGGGCATAAACAAACACAAACACACTCTCAAGTCCAAATGTGCTCTCTCTCTCTCTCTCTCTCTCTCTCTCTCTCTCGCTCTCTCTCTCTCACACACACACACACACACACACACACAGACCCAAAATCTGATGTGCAGATACACACATGTGTTGAATATGCAGACACATGTAACAAGAAGAGAGGGAGACTGTTAATTAACTAGAGCTCGTTAATTCTCTTTGAACCGACAGCAAGGAGGTTTACACACTAATTACCTTGATGACTGAGCCAACCTGTGCACGCACACACACACACACACATTCTACAAACACACACACGCACGACTACTCTCACGGGCTGACATAACACATCTTGCAGGTTTTGGAAGTCTCACACTCATACACAGCTATAAAACACAAACATAAATGTGTGAAGTCTCACTCATATGCATGTACACACACACACTCACACACACACTCTGCAACACGGTTTTTGCCCTGAAATGAAAGCTATATAAAGAACTCTTTTTTTTTTCTTCAGAGCTGCAAGATACAGATGGTTAAGTTTATTCTTAGTTCAGACCCATCATGCTTCCGTTTGATTCACTCTGATCTGCCAGAAATAACTTCAGACTAACTTCCAGGATAGTCATATGTTTGTACAATATAGTTGCATTACATGCACACACACATATGAAAACATATCAATCAATCAAACGGGGCCAGTCACACACGCTCATTTTGCTGCGCAGATGAGTGAAGCTCTCATGTCAGTATTGAACTGTAATGGCCCGTGTCAGATTAAGGGGAAGGGTTTTTTTTATGTCCTCCGTCAGACTCAATTAATACTCCATCAGGCATGAATTCATAGGCCACACTGGACCTTAGCCAGTTCATCTATGTGTGTGTGCGTGTGTGTTAACACTCATAAATGTCTGTCCACATTCGGTACATATTTTAGGATAGTACTATATTATTTATTATAATAATCAGACTTTTTTGAATTTCCTCCTCCAAATTAAAGAAAGTGCACATGCACACGCAAACATGCCTTTGTCAGGTTGGAAAACATCAAGGAGGTTCTTCTGTGCAAAGGTAGAAGCTGGCAAAGAAGCAAGGAAAAAATAGAAGGCGCATTGAAGGTATAAGCAAAGAAGATGGAGATGTGAAAAGCTTTTTAAGAAATCTATATTCACAAATAAAATTTTCAAATGGTTACTGGGTAGCAGAGGTATGAGCGAAAGTGAAAAGAAAAAAGTGAGACGACAATGTGAAGAAGCAAGAGGAGCTGAGGCAGAATGTGTAGAGTGTAGAGTCATAGCATCTAATGACTAGAAGATGCCAAAATATGGGATTTGGCAAAAGAAAAGAAGCGAGGTTTGTCAATGAGGGAGAGATAGAGGATGTCAGAAGAAGCGGGAAAAGGGGGTTAGGGAGTGTAGAGAAGTTATGGGTCAATAAAGCCCGCTGTGGGGAAGCGGAGAGGGACTCATAACGAGGTCAAGGACACATCATCGATCGCCACATCATAAAGCTGACTGGCAAGGAGAAGAAAGGATTGAGGAGGAGTAGGAGGAAGTGAACAGGAGGCACGGAGGAAAGAGGGAGAGCTACAGCTGTGGAAAGCAGAGTTGACTGCAGAATTGGCCGAAGCGAAGAAGGGAGAGAAGCGGGAGAGAAATAGAAAATAAAATATAACCAGGATGAAGGAATGAAAGGGGGCAGGTCTGGCCAGAAACAAGGTTAGAGGGAAATTGAATTAGATGGAATCATGGCTGAACAGATGAGATCTGTAATAAAACACACAGAGAAAGCAACCAGCACCAGTTGTCCAATAAGCCGCCACTCACTCATTGTAAATCAAGGCCTGCTCTGTGGTGCAAGCTGGATTTCTACACTCTTACAGTAATCCTATCCCCTCTCATGTATCTGACATGTTACATTTAAGTCACAGAGCTAAGAATCCGATCTTCAGAAGTACAGTTGCAAGAAAAAGTTTGTTAAGACCTCGATTACCCATAAAATGTTATCTGATCTTCATGTCACAATTATAGACAACCACAGTCTGACTAAACTAACAACACACAAACAGCTGTGCTTTTCATGTCTTTATTGAATACACTGAGTAATTACTCAATACCACATAAAGAAGACATGAAGAGTTTGTGTGCTGAATCAGACACAGCAGCCTCAGCTGTATTTTATACTTAGTGCTCAATTATCAAAGGTTGCTCACATACTACATTTCTTAGCATATTAGCTTATATAAAGCATATTGGCATTTGCATTGTTACTTGCCAACTCAAAGTACCTCTGTTTACTTATAGTTTTAGCCTCCTAAAACAAAATACTCAGTTGAACAAAAGTGTGATTATTACTTTGTTTCTGAAGTTACGCATTTCCTCAGTTGGGTAGATAAAATGGCACATCCTTGCTGTTATTGAACACAATCAAAATAAAAGTGATTTTCTATTTTATTCTGGACATTTTTCAGATTGAGCAGGGAGAAATGTCAACTGCGCAATTATACAAGTTAAAATATCTTATATTGTGTAAGATACAGAATGTTTTTCTCGGCTAGACAAGAAAAGAACTTAAAGGATTCTGGAAAGAGCTTCCAAACAGCGAACTGTGCTCTAAATGTCCTGATGGGTTTTTCAGCTTGCCCGGTCTTTTTGGGGGTGGTTGCCTGCCAGAAATGCCATGGCCATACATGAGAATTTCTTTCTTTCTTTTCCTGCTTAACATTCCTTGAACAGGGGCTTCTCTTGTTGCCTTGTGATCAGAAATTATTATAATTTTTCATCATTATTATCATGAAATAATGCTGTGATCATGAAAACACATCCTGCTGTAATGTTGAGTTAACATTATTTTATGATCAGAAGAAAAAAGCTTTGACAGCCTGTTAAGTAAATTAATAGGATTTTTTTATTTTTTATTTTTTGTCAACATCTCTGATCTCAGAAAACACACTTATTATGATGAAGTCACATATTTTCTTGGCGAAAAAAAAAAAGCAAAAATATTCCTTATTCATATTCTCTCTGAGTCTTTATACCCAGCTTCTACTCATTTATACACTTTTTCCTCTCTGAGCCGCTGCCCCTTGTTTGAATAAGTGGAAAAGAGGTTGAGCTGCTTCATCTAAGTGAATGCTCTAAAAATACATTGCTCTGTCTGTGGAGAGTTAAAATGAAGCCACTGAGGTTCCAAGAACTACTGGTTTTCCATTAAATTCTAATATCTTGTCTTTTTCCTCACCCTTGCTCGTGCTTCTCATCTTTGTTGTCTGAGTCACTTTTTCTCATCCCCATTTTATCTGAACGTTGTTAAGAAGTGGCAGAAGAAACACGTACTCCATTAATTTCCTGTTTCTGCTTAATTAATTTTGCTGTGTTCCCCTCTCATCTTGTCTTGTGTGTTCATTAGGTGAACTTGTTCAAATGTTTCTTTTCTTTTCTTTTTTTTTTGTGTTTGAAAGAAAAGGAAGATTTGGTACAGTCCGGACTTTTATTCCAGCCCTCCATCAGTTTTTCCCCAGATTATCCTGAGGTGACTTTCTGAGCTAAAGTTTTGTCCACCCTAATCTTCTTCTGTCCTCTGCTAAGTCACTTCCTCCCTATACGCTGCATGTTTCAAAGCAGATCTAGATTGAAAGGGATGTAATTTTGTGACCAGATAAATGAGTTTGAAAGGGGTTGGCGGTGGTGGTGGTGTTTGGGGGGTTATATAGAAATGAGCTTCCTGGTGCAGAGTGATCCCTTCAGGCCAGACAGAGTCATTTAACTCTCACTGATATTCTCTCAGCATGAACTTATAACAATCTTTTTCCTCTCTCTCTCTCCCCAAAGTGAACACTGCTCTACTAACTAGGCTGGGGTGATTTGGGTGTTAAAACTGGAGCAGGTGCGATGCTTAGTTTGCATGAATGATGTAATTCATTTCTGAAACCACTTACACTGCAGAGTTAGATTGTTTGTTATTGATGGGAGATGGTTCACTGGTTTGTGCTGCAAGGATGCGTGGAGCCTATTTTTGAAAGTCATGGTTCTTTATTTGTTTATTTTGCGATTCAGACCTTAATGAATTTCCACATTATGATGAGTTGGCTTACTTCTGAAATAACATGCTAAAAACAAACAAAACAAAACAGAATAAAATGAAGGATAATACTTGTCAAGTCTTTGGAGTTTTGTTATTTGACTGACACAAAAAACAACAATTTATTAATCAGTAGCTTTACAGTTTCCAGATTTCTTACCCTATCTCTGGAACTCAGCTCAAAACTCACTTTTTCCTTCAGAGTATGTAAATCTTTAAAAATGGATCACAAATATGTAGTTTAGATTTTTAAAAGATTAAATAAATGAAGTAGATTGTAGTTATTAAGTCAGTGTGAATTCCACATACACAGCAGGATGGTCTAGTAGAGACTGGCTTGAACTGAATACACTGCCTGTCATTCATTTTGAAGGAACATGTCACCCTTCGGGCCAGAGGAGCTATATGAGTCTTTGGATACACAGACAAGCCTTTTTAACTAGAGAGCACATGCACAGACCCTATTTTGCAGTTTCAAAAAAGAGTTAACCACATTCACACCAAAATTTAATGGGCTCTTCCGTTTTGCATGTTCCACCAGTCCACCAAGTTTCATAAAATTTGACCTGATAGTATTTGTATAATCTGAGAGATAGACAGACAAACAGCAGTCCTTCACCCCAGCTTTTGCCTTAGTCAGAAAATAAAATCTGTGCATGTCTGGTTTTTGTTGTCAATAGGAAAGATGTAAAATGTCACCAGACTTATCATTTAACATCCTTCTCTTATTTCAATACAGCACGGAGTGTTGTTTGTGAGCTTGAACTTTATATTACCCAGCTGCTACTACTAGGCACCATTCCAGATGAAAAGCAACTTTCTCTGGCCAGTCTGGAGGTTTGTAAACATCAACCATGTCCAGAAGCCTTAATCTAAACTGGGATTAAAAGCCAACTGAAAACTTTGAGGGACTGCCATGATTGGTTGATAACTATTACACTGCATTGTAGCAGCTAAGCCCATAATCAAGGCGAACATCCTCCGATAATCCCAATATGTCTTTGCAGACCCCTGCCCAACAGCCTAATCCTCAGATTTAGAATCTCAGATTAGGAATACTGGATGATTAATCTCATATTGTGTGTGTGGGTGTCTGTTTTCTGCAGGGGACCCTTCGCCGGGTGACCTTCTCGGTAGTGAGCCAACCACAGGATGGGGGTTGCTATGACAGTGGCCTAGAGGACTCTGAGACTCCGAGTAGCAAGAGTTCATCAGGGCCTCGGCTGGGAGCCCTGCCACTTCCAGAGGAAGGCTATGAGCGAACCACACCTGAGGGCAGCGTAGGGGAAGAGGAACATGTGGAGAATGGTACACACAGTTGTACAATAGATCTCAAAAAGGCTTTACTTTTAAATGTTTTACTCTGAAGGCTTAGACATGTTTATACACACTATCTGTGTCTCTCTCTTTTTCTCTTTCCCTCTCTCTCCCTCTCACACACTCTCACATCCTCTTTCTCTGACATACAAACACACAGTAACACTTTCATTTAAACCTTGACTTGCTGTCAAGGTCTCAGAAGGCTTTTCAGTCTTTCACATGATGGAAATCTGTTTTATACAAAAAAGCAATTGTTCTGTGTGTGTGCCACACTTGTTTTTTTTATTAAAGCTAATGTGTGTTAGTATGTTATGCCAGAGAACCATCCATGGTCTTGCCCAAGCCTCCATTTCACCAGTGAAATTGTGTTTTCTTTGTCAAGGATGGCAAGCGGCAAAAAAAAAAAGTTATTCTTTTAATCTTTTCACTCCTCTTTCCTCTGTATATGGTCATGCCAGGGCTGCAACAGCATTGGCAACACACCAGGGTCACTATGACCTTGGTGAATAACTAGTTCTGTGGCTTTCAGTGAGTTTCCAGTTCAATGCTGCTTCTTGCCAGTGTGTGAAATCTTGAGGATTTTGTGGAGTTTAATAAGTTTTTGTCACGGTCAGATGGAGAGACGAATTGAACAGAGAATTCATTGTGTTGGCTATAATTATACTGCACAAGTATGTGCTTGTTTGGTTTCACATGAATTTACTGCTGCTGCTCTACATATTCAACAAAACTTTGCTATCAGATTACAACAGAAATATCTAATTTCTTGCGGTAAATTCAAGTGAAGCCGAAGTTAGAAGCTCGAACAGGAAATGAATGAATTACCTGACATGACAAGACATGAAAAGACAAATGATTGGTTTACAGAAACAATACCCAAAACTTTTGACGCTACAGTACACCAGCATTAAATCTCTGGTGGCCTCACTAACCTTTTGATAAAGCACTAGAGTGATGTTATATGTAACTAATTCTTTCCCTTCCATGTAAAGAAATGTATACTTGCCATTCAAATTTCTGTTAATTAACTTCCTTTTGTTGTCAGTAGTTTTTTTTTCTTTTTTTTTGCTTTAAACTCACCTTTTACCTTTTAATGTAATGCTGAACCACAGTTGATTTTTTATATATTCTTTGGAAGTCAGCAATTTTTCTTTTTGCTTCAACAGCATTTTTCCTTTTAATTCAACCCCCTCCTTTGCAACCTTTGTCTAAACCCATCCTTTTTAAGCTATTTTCTGTCTTCCTTTCCCATTGTTCAACTTTCTCTTCGCTCTGGTACTTTTTTATTTCCTTTTCTCCTCATCATTTGGGGGTCTACTGTGTACCATCCTAAGTCAGTTCTTTGTGACATTCCAATTTCACTCTCTTTTCACTAATATTTCCAGTGTGAGGCATTACTTGTTAAATTAAGGCAGAGATTCCAACGAAAACCTTTATTTCTTTGTCTTTTAACCGCTGTTGTTTGTTTTTGTTTTTCTTCTGTATCTAGATGCTAGACAGCTGCCAGATGTAGCTTTGACAGGAAAGTGTACCAGGGAGTGTGATGAGTTTGGCCACTCTGACACTTGCTGGATGCCAGTCCGCCCTTCACCACGGCAGCGTCAGCGCCACGGCAGTGACCCCCCACGGCTCTCAACCTTCGCCCCTGGAGATGACAACAATAATCTTCGTGGTAACGACCATGAGAGTGACAGCGAGAGTGCGGGAAGTGCAGGGAGCTCCGAACCTGGAGTCGTTGTCAGTGGAGAAGGTCAGAGATTACCTCTAGCCAATGGGGATCCGCTTGGCACCCTAGGTAGTGGAGACCGCAACAGGAATATGGGTGATCACAACCGTAACCTTCTAAACCGCAAGATGACTTCTGCATCCTACGACACATTTAGCACTGCTGGCTTCGGGAGGCGCCAACAAGAGGAGGGAGGGGGAGAAAGCCAGAACCCACCTGAGGTCATACCACTGACGCGGACAGGAGGGGACTACAAGACCACATCCTGCCTGACCTTGTCACGCCGTGAGGTCTACCTGTGACAGCCTTACAGTCCTCACCAGTACTCCCTTTTCTGAAAAAGAGGGAGGGTTAAAACTTCACTGGCAAGTCATCAGTGTGAAAGGACTAGAAACCTGGGAAGATGTGAAATTGTCTGAAACAATGTTTTCCAAAAATACTTTTGGATTCTGACTAATATTTATAGGCACTTAAATGTAGAAAAAATGATGGATAAACTCCTAGGAGAACTCTGAACAAGAACACTTTCTAAAGCATTTTTTAAAATACTAGTGAAAGTTACCTACAGGCAAAGATCCTCTTATGACAATGTGGAGGAGGACGATCTTCTCTTCTTTTTACCTGAATCCGATGCATGCCTGACCCTATCCCACAGAGGGAACTGTATAAAGAAGAAAGAGGCTGAGACAGTGCAAATTCTGATGCTATAAATTCCTGGGTGCATATAAAAACTGAGGCTACAGCAGACCAGATTTGGACTCAACTGGTGAGCCATCTGCTGCAAAACTACTGAGGTTTCATCCAGTCAAAACAGATTAAAAAAGAAGTGACGGGTCTTTGATTGAGTTATTTGAATCTAATTCAAACCAATCAATTTTTCTAATGTCTAATCAACTGTATCATAACACAAGAGAGGGATATTAACCAATCAAACTGCTAATCCCTTGAGAATTTTCTGTCATAAATAGAGCGTAAAGTACCAACCAAGTGTGATCACTGTAAAGTTACACACTAGAAAAAAATGTCCTGATCTCAAAAATCAGGTGTTAAAAACATAAATGATTCAGAACAAACAGCAACAGTGTGAAAACAGACTTTTCTTACAAATCAAATGTAATTTTTCAGAATACAGTGTCCTCATAGTATGTCCGTAGTGCCACAGTATTCGGGCGCGTGTGAGAATATGCGTTTATTATTTTACCTTTACACCCAGTCTGTATGTATATATTGTATGTCAGTATTTGATAAAACAGCAGTATTATCTCTCTGCTGCTGTCCTTCGTTTCGGAGTAGACTGAGGTGCTTAGTTCATTACACATCTACGGTATCCTAATGGTGTTCATGTATGATAAGTATTCTCTCACGCACATGCGGACACATATGCACACATACGCATGCAAGCGTTTACACACAGAGCTTAGCATGTAAACACAAACTCATACAGTGCATTTACACAATGTGGACTGCATAGGGCCACCGTTTATGACACGATTCAGTGGCTGTGTAAGATAAAGTATGTAATAACCTGCATTAACTTTCATATGGAAAAAATTAAGAACACACAAGCAAACACAACACACACACATCCACACGCACACGGAGCATATTTAAACGTAAGACATATAAAGACGTACGCAATGCGTAGTTCATATGCACTATGTATGTATGTGCTTTTTAATCATAATTTTTTAACATTATCATTGAACTAGCTGTAGCATTTTGCCTGCTCCCCTTCATCCAGTATTTAAACATGAAATGTATTTAATAATTATTCATCTCTGACTGATGTGTGAGACTACATTAAAGGGAATTTCAGTGACATCTACTGTAAGTAATGATAGAAAATGTGAAAACGGGAGATATTCTGCTGTATGTAGGACTCATAGAAAAACCAAACTTCTAAAACTTCTGTAAGAAAAAAGGAAAGAAAAAAAACTGCATGAAAGAAAGATTATGCTAACTTTTTTTCCTCTCTTTTTTAAACCACATGCTTTTTTGAATACCACGCCTATTTGGATACATCTGTGCTAAATGTGTGTGCTCACAGGGAAATGGAGATAATGATGGCAGCAAGGGAGTTAGCTTCAGTGGATGAGTATGCTTCTTCTTTATCATGGAGCGAGTTTGGAGTAACCTTGGGCCCTTTTTCTCACTTTGGCACAAAGGATGCCAGAGGCCATATCAAAAAAAGAACACAGTGAAGTGGGAGCGTAAGAGTTGTGCTGCGACCCGTTTCATCACGCAGTGCTGACCTGAACACGCCCATACTGCTGTGCTGAACTGCGCAGATAACAGACTCCTTCACTTTTTGTCCTTCCCATCAGCTACTGCACGACTTCCGACACACTCTGCTGCATTGGGCTAAAGAGTGGGTGTGGATTGAGGCCAACACATCTTAATTCCCATCATCAGTGTGTGGCTCAGTGGTGTGATAGGGATAATAGGGTTAGGTCGTCCCTGTGGTCTTAATGAGTTTCTTTTCTCCTCTCTTCTCCTCCCTTGATCTGTACTGATCTCATTAATGTCTGGATAGAGGAATGTAACACTGCTGGAAAATTGCCAGTGTGTGTCTTAATTTTTCTGGTTGTTTTTGGATCATAAGAGTGAACTGAGACATCTTTTTTAAGGAAGTAGGAAACAAAAGTAAAGCCCATCTCAAATGTGTAGTAAAGCTCAGCTTTACTCACAGAGTTGCTGCTTGATTGTCCCCTCACTGAAAGGTAACTGGGCTGGAAATAAAGCAGGAATCATCGTGACACCTCCTTAGATTTTACAAGGATAAGAAAGGCTCTATGTGTGTGTGCTCTTTGTATACCTGTATATACCTTTAACCTTACAACTCTGTAAAAAACACTCTTCAGCTTACAGTCCACTGATGTATTTACTCCCAAAGCCTTCATTACCCCCAAATACCCCAGTATGGCTGTTTACTGAGCTCTGTTTTTGATGGACTGTGCTGAGGATGTAACAAAATTCAAAGCCTAACATTTGGGATTTCTCACTTCTTGGAGACTTCATGGGGATTGAAAACAATCATAATATCCTGCATGGTACATGTACTGAGAGACAAAAGGACACATGCTCATTCTCTGGGAGAATGAGTTGAGATACATGGGTTTCCAAACCCAGGTCATAAAGAACCCGTGGAGAAACCAGTTTGTGAGTTTTGGAAAGAGACTCTTGAGACAGCCCTGCCTTTTAAAAGTGGCAAAAATTTCTTCAAACTGCTGTTTTATGGCAGTTCCATGATGGCACCTTTCAAACACTTAAGTGTGGATTTAAGGGAACTTTATGTAAATGAATCTGTGTGGGTGTGTCCTTTTTTTATACTGCACGTTTAAACATTGAAGATGTTTCAGTCTACTGCAAAACACAGAGGGGGGAGAGACAGAAAAAGGCACCATGTCTGAGATCTACCGCCTACTAATCAAGACACTTTTGAGAAGAGACACTTCAGTGGACGTCATGTACCTGTCATCCCCCTTGTGCTGTTACCCTAGCCATGTACAAATAAACTACACTGTAGAACAGAAAACTGGAAACCATAACAAATGATGGCATGCTTAAGGTTCAAATCTGCACTTGATAAAAAAAAAAAATGGGAAAAAAATGTTATTTTTGTTTTCCTCTTCTTTGTTTTCCTTACCTTAAGGGATTGGCTCTGTTTGTCGCCAGTCCCGCCCTGTAATTACATAATGAACTAATTGCATTTGTTATGATGAGGAAGAAGAAGAGCTCTTGATGAATGGTTTGGTATGAAGATTAATCATGTAAAAGTTTGACTTTGACATTAAAAACTTCCGACATACCCGTTTGGCTGTTAGCACGTTCTCTGATTAATTCACACAGTAACAATGAGAGCAACAGCAGGTGTGACACTTACAATGACACTGAAACAAATAACTTGCAATATTTGTATCAAGAATTGGGGCAAATGTTTCATTTATTCATACCTACATTTGTAACTACAGATATGGTGGTTTTATTCATAACGTTTAACTGATTCCTGATAAGTATTGGCCATTAATAAAGTCATTAATTACAGAATATAAAAGCCTTACTCAAAGTTGGTACAAAACTGGTACAAGGCAATCTTTATTCAAGGTCAGCTTGGTCGAAATTCTCAGTTTCATAACAGGAAAGGAAACTGCAGTTAAACTCTCCAGAACAATTTTCTAAGCAGACTTAAGTGTGGAGGTCATTCTCTCATTTGCATTTTCCAAAGTCAAGAATGCCCAGTGAAGTTTAACTTTAGTCTGCCTTCCTGTCGAACCAGCACCACCATGGTCATCCAATTATATCACAGAGATGATACTTTTATTTTCTCATACAATGTCAGTTTTGCAGCTGGCTGATATCTGAAAATATTCCTAGATTATCACTAAAAGGTGGTACAATCTATCAACTTTGTGTTTGAAAGGGAAATATTCTGCACTGGACCCTGTTACAAGAAAAGTTTAAAATGTAGAAGCAATTTGGATTTAGACTTATCTGAAAATGCTTCATAGGTGTTAACTGCTACAAAGATTAGCGTGAAGGACTTTAAAATGTCAAAAAGAAAAAGAGAAAAGAAAAGAAAGAAAGAGAAATCTGTGCTTGGTTTGAGTATGCAACGCTGACACCAAATGGTCATGTGCAGTATTACTTCAGTTGCCTGGTCTAGCTTTTCCTCAGCGTGTCAGTCACTTCAAACATACAGAAAAGAAGTAAAATAAATTTTTAAGAAGTAATTAAAGGCAGTTGCTTCAAATTAACAAACATGTCATTTTTCAGTCAAATTACTGTTTTACTCAGCCAAAATATCTGCGATAGATCAATAATTTAAAGATTAATTTGGAATAAAATACAAAAATTTGATGTGTCTGAATCTTGGAAATGATCCTTTATGAGAAGAAGGCTCTTCACATTTATACGATATGATGTAGAGTTGATATTGTAGATACGATAAAGATGTAAACTTTACTTTGATGTTTAATAAAATAATTAATAATTCCACAAAACAAGCACATTTTAATGTTTGAGTATTCATTATCAGGGCATTGCAACAACTAAAAGTCAAATCCTGCACTCTACTTTGTTTTCCTTTTTCACAGAACAGGATGTTTTTTTCCTGAACTTTGAGCTGGTTACAGACCCATTATTTAATGCAATTCCACTCAATTTGATTTTCAAACAATTCCAACTTATTCCAAATTATTATTCACATCACAGGTTGAATAACTTATGCGGTTTGAGAGAAGGGCTGACAAAAATCAGTTAAAATGTGGGTTTTTTTTCGGCTGATGGCTTATGATAATCTCACATTTGATTTAGGGTTCAGTAAAAAATGTCAATTGATGGACTCTAAAGCCATATAATTGTGTGCCCTTATTATCATCAATTAGAATAATCGCTTGTATTATTATGCCAGTGTGTTCCCCATTCAATAAAAGGCTGTTTTCAACTGGAAAAATAATTATGAACTACTGACCACAGTTACAAGTTTTCAGGAAATAGCCACCTAGACATTAGCATCCCCAGAGTACAAATTCTTCTGCAGCTAGCAATAAGGTAATGAAAGCACACATTCATTAAATCATTTAAAAATATTAACAAACTTCTTTGAAACATCAAAACCATCAGGGATCATATAGATCAACTTTTACTTATATAATAAGCACTCACCATAAAAGGCTTTGTAAATGATAATTGGATAAGAAATTGTCTGCAATGCAGAAAAACAGAATATCAGTTTAGTTCAACTCTTAATTAAATTCAAGGGATACATCTGATGGATGTTCATTTTATTGATTTTATAAAGATAGAAGAAAGTGTTGCAAAAGCCCCTGGTGAAGGAACTCCCTGAATGTTAACTCCCTGAATGTTACCTCAAATGGTCTTTTGAGTTGTCAGGTGTTTTCAGGGGCTTAAGCTGACTCTTCTTCTGAGTGACAGAAAGCTAGAGTGAATTGCCTTTGAATTGCCTTTACATGCACAGAGAACCTTGGGCTCATGGCTTCAAAGTGAAAAGACATATTCATGTAATATGTTGAAATTTGCCTATCTTATCTGTGCTTTCCGATGAGAGGGAAAATTTTTCTCATCCTATCAGACGGTGTAAGAGTAGAAGATGTTAAGTATAGTAGAGTTCTGCAACTCTTCAACACCAAAGAAACATTCAGCATTGGTAGAAGTGAAGATAAAGCATTAAGGATGTGATAAATTCTGTCAGTGCAATGTTCCTGTGTTAAGAGGAGCCTTGCAGCAGAGTTGTAAACATTATTTCTCGCCAATATGCCAGACAGATGATGTGAGATTTGATCCTCCCCGTCTTCCTCGATAGGCTGTCATTTATGTCTTTTCATCTTTTCATGGTCACACCAGCCTCAACTCATCAAAGCTGTGCCATCAGCATTCTTGGTAAAAGCAGGAAATAACACATATACAGCACAATTTTATATGAAAGCATGTCTTTTAGAAGGATGCAGTCTGCCTATAACTGCACAATATAAGTAACTTTTCAGATGAAAAGTGGGTTATTCAAATATTCTTAAATGTATGATGTAGGATAAATACGCCATTAATTCTACAAAATGTATAATTTATTTGGCTTCAAGGTACTGTTTAAGGCTAGTTTACACAGTATCAATTTCTGTTTGGCTTCTGATTGTATTAATGTAAATATACTTCTAAACAAGTAAGAATAGTCATTACTGTAAAATGCATTAAGGGCTTCTACATGTTTTAGATGGAGGAGTTTCCATTCTGATGAAAGGCTGGAAGATACAAAAAATCTTGAACAAAAAATAAAAATATATGCAGAAAAGAAAGTGATCACATTGCAGAGCCATACCATACCAAATGTGTGATGTCATGATGGTCACTATACTAGGACTTGTTATGATGAATAGGTTTCAGCAGGGAAGAAAATACGCAGTGCAGTATTTGTGGGAAAGCAGAACAGGTGGAACAGTTCTTCAGAAAGATAAGACAGAAACAGCTGAATCAGCATGAAAATATCTTGGTATATGTTGTTGAGGTTTTGCAGTTATACATTCTGAATGAACACATTTATATTCAGTCTATTCTTTCTAAAGGACTTTTATATTAAGCATTCATTTATACCAATGTTAAAGTGAACTTAGGATTTCCTCACTGCAAACTGATGAAATCTAACAGAACCTATCCACAGTTCCTTCTCGGCTTCTATGTAACAATTATAGGATTTTCAGACAATTCGCTTTGACACTCAGAAAGTAACTTAATTTCTGTATTTGCAGGACCTCACTGCTTAGATTAGTGTAATGGTGGCAAGACAAAACAACTTTTTAGTGTTTTTAATTTACCCCATGGGTCTCCTCAAATGTGTTTACTTTGTTTGTGCCATTTCCTCACAGATAAGTCTGAGCTCATAATCCTTAGGAAGTAATAAAAACCCTCTGTAGGTGTGTGTGTGTGTGTTGGTGTGTGTGTGTGTGTGTGTGTGTGTGTGTGTGTGTGTGTGTGTGTGTGTGTGTGTGTGTGTGTGTGTGTGTGTGTGTGTGTGTGGGGGGCATGGGGGG
>VUQS01026612.1:31823-40163 GCA_015108495.1 Heterochromis multidens | reverse complement strand
ACGTAATGATAAATGTTAAAAACGGTAAAAAAAAAAAAAAAAAAAATTTCGCCATGACTTCCATTTTTATTCATCACAAATAAATCCAATTTGAAAGTGTTTGTAGAAAAAATACTGGGTGTGATTTTTAAGTTCATGTGCAGCCCTGTGTCCTAATACAAAGTGGCACTTGCACGAGAGTTTTAACATTCTTTGTTATTAATAACTGTTTTCAAAGTAGTGAAAAAGTATTTAGACTGGTCATAATCCTGTTTACGAAATAGTACAGAGGCTTTTGGATCAAATCATACTTAAAGTACCTATAAACTAAAAGTAAGAGTTGTGCAAAATCATATTCTTTCACTTTATTATTGGCCTTTTGTCTTCAGAACTGTCTTAATTCTTCGTGGCATAGGTTCAACAAGGTGCTGGAAACATCCCTCAGAGATTTTGGTCCATATTGATGTGATAGCATCACACAGTTACTGCTGATTTGTTGACTACCCATCCATGATGTGAATCTCCCATTCTACCACATCCCAAAGGTGCTTCATTGGATTAAGATCTGGTGACTGTGGAGGTGACTGTGAGTACAGTGGACTCATTGTCGTGTTTAAGAAACCAGTTTGAGATGATTTGAGTTTTGTGACATGGTGTGTTATCCTGATGGAATCAGCTATCAGAAGGCACATAAAGGGAAGGACATGTTCAACAACAATACTCGGGTAGGCTGTGGTGTTTAAAAGATACTCAGTTAGTACTAAGGGGGCTAAAGGGTGCCATGGAAATATCCCCCACACTATTACACCACCAGCAGCAGCCCGAAAAACTGATAAAAGGCAGGATAGATCCCTGCTTTTATGTTGTTTACACCAAATTCGGATTCTAACATCAGAATGTCACAGCAGAAATCGAGACTCATCAGACCAGGCAAAGTTTTTCTTCTGTTGTCCAATTTTGATGAGCCCAGGTGAATTGTTGCCTCAATTTCCTGTTCTTCTCCTGTTGTAGCCCATCTCCTTCAAGGTTTGACATGTTGTGCATTCAGAGATGCTCTCCTGCATACCTTGGTTATAACGAGTAGTTATGTGAGTTATTGTTGCCTTCCTATTAGCTCAAAGCAGTCTGGCCATTCTCCTCTGACCTCTGGCATCAAAAAGACATTTTCTCCCAGACTGAACTGCTGTTCACTGGATATTTTCTCTTTTTTGGACCATTCTCTGTAAACCCTAGAGATTGCTATGTAGGAAAATCCCAGTAGAGCTGCAGTTTCTGAAATACTCAGACCAGCCCGTCTGGCACCAACAACCAAGCCACATTCAAAGTCACTTAAATCACCTTTCTTCCCCATTCTGATGCTCAGTTTGAACTTCAGCAGGTCATATTGGCCATGTCTTCATGCCTAAATGCATTGAGTTGCTGCCATGTGACTGGCTGATTAGATATTTGTGTGCAGATGTAACTAACAAAGTGCCTGGTGAGTGCATATTAAACAATTGGATCGTAATTATTTAATCATTAATGTGTATGCCACTTATATGTTCTAGCTGGAGATTATTTACATACTGCTGTATTAAACTGAATGAATTAGTGAACTGCTTGAACGTTCAGAAAGTGTGGGGTCACAGGCCAACAGCTGGCCCTGATTCTTTGGGTTTGAGTTCTTGTTAACCAATGTGTTTATGTAGACAGTAGCTAACCACTGGTGGAAGTCAAAGTAGTGAGTTGGAAGAATAACTTCCTAACTTTCAATTTTAACCTCACACAGTGCACTTTGTCTGCATTTACCTTAAGAATAACAAATAAACCTTAAAGCTGCTTTCAAACATTACCTTTTTCTGCCACAGTCATAACAGGTGGGAATTTGAGGTGAGGGTGCAGCTGCCAGGGCACAAAGACTTTCCACTGCTCACCATAGTGAAACAACAAATAAAACACTGGCAACTCTCTCAAGGGTAAAAATGGCATTGTGTATCATGTTCTACTGTTAAAAGCGCCCACCTTCTCTTCAGGTGAAAAAAGTCAATAACAAGTAATAAGACATTTTAGCTCATGATGTAATGGTTATTCTTTTCAGGTCAGGAATTTTGTAAATGTGCTCCCCCTGTTTGTTGTGTAGTCAATATGAAACCTGCTGAGAAAGGAAAAGAGAAATAAAGATTAATTACTGATCATGAGTTTGAATGAGCCCTAAAAGGAACTTTCCCAGTGTCTTTGTTTCCCAGCTGTCCATTATTGCACAAGCAAATAGAAAGACATAAAAAGGGTTTAAGTAGAGGCACTTTTGATTCCTGAAAGAAAAGGATTTGCCCTAGCAAACAGAGCTGAATACTAAAGAAGCTCACTCTAGGGTTTTCCAATGTTTGATTACTTTTTAGCCAAAGGGTGCTAGGTTTGTCTGAGAGTCTACGTGAGTGATTTGGCTCTGCAGTCAGAGAGGGCGGGACTTTCCAGTCTTTGGTGTCCTCTCCCTGCCAACAGGCAAGGCACCTTGTTTCATTTATGAGCACCTAAAGGCCATATCCTTTTTGAAGGCACTCAACACTGTTGCACCATATTCAAAGGACACCGCTGAGGAGATTTGCTGAATACTGTTTACCCTCATCTGGGCTCTTCACTGTCATGTCCTGCAGTAGCTGCTTGCAGTGACTACAGCCCTGTTTACAGGTATGTTACAGATTTGTGACCAGGTCATCTATTTTTGTATATCCACACTATGGCAGTGTGCTGGTAGCTCATTATGGACACCGGTCTTTTTACTTCTTTGAGCTCTCAGAGAGTGTGTGCCTGAGCCTGTGTGTGTCTATCTGTGGAAATGCAAGGGCGTGGAAGGTGCCTTCTTAACATGACTAATCAGTGAGTAGAGGCAACTAAATGTTTTAGAAAAAAAAACCTTCAGTATTACAGTATTCACTTTGTGGTCTTCCCCCTGAGTAGATGATTTACTAATCTTTTTCTCCTGGACTTTCCTGAAGTTAATTCTGTGCTCTGCTGTGGAGACTTCATGGCTTCAGGTGAAGCCGAAGAAGGCGATGGAGGGATTCCACTGGACATTGACAATGTGCACATGCTCCTCCAAGGTCAGGCTATTTCTGTACTTACATAGATGTTGTGACATGTGATGTGCTGTAGCAGGAAATCACTGTGGTGGCCAGCAACTCTCTGGGATCAGCTACTCATTAAAGAAAAATCATTTTGGGGGAAAATAGAAGAATTGCATAGCTTGAAAATTCTATTTTACTTTATTTTGCATTACCCTTAAATTACTTATGAAGTTACATATCCATTTCTAAGCTACAGAACTGGATGTGTAATGAAAATGAAAGTGTGAAAGGCAAAACGCTTGACTGAAGACTTGTGAAGAATTATGCTGTAGAAAGTGTTGACTTACTGCTTTCAGTTTAATGTTGTGCTCAGGTTTTTCTAGTGTGCCATGAAACACACAGACCACAGCACTTTCACTACCCCAGTTCACCAGATAATGTGCAGGGTTTGGAGCTTTGTTGTGTCTTAGTCTTTTACTTTAAAGAATCATGACAAATAATCTTTCAATAAAAGTAATATATCTGCATGGCTTCATTTCACTTCTGCTCCTTTTATGTAGTGTATTTAATTTATGGTAACAACAATTTGATAGAATATATGTTTTCTAAAGAGACTATGAAGTTTTTGTTTTTTCAGCCTTTAATAAATAGGAAAAGTGTTTTGTTCAAACCATCAAGTGTGCAAGAAACTTCACCTTTTTTAAGTGACAAGAGAGCTGCAGTTATTATTGACTCTATTTTAATTTCACAAATAATTATGGATATGTAAGTTATGCCCATATCCAAAAGGCAGAAACTGTGTGTTTTTCATCTGTTTTGTCTCCAGTTCTTTGGATCTAGTAATATCTGATATCAGCAATGTACCAAAAACACACAAACAAGCAGTGTCTGAGTATCATGGCAAAAAGTAAAACACACGGTCGCTTAACATTTATATTAACAATATCAAGA
The DNA here is from genome assembly GCA_015108495.1 of Heterochromis multidens. Classification (NCBI taxonomy): domain Eukaryota; kingdom Metazoa; phylum Chordata; class Actinopteri; order Cichliformes; family Cichlidae; genus Heterochromis; species Heterochromis multidens. The sequence continues at coordinate 36,189 of VUQS01026612.1, read as the reverse complement.
AAATCATTTACAAAAAAAAAAGGACATAAGCGCTGCATGACCCTGATGGTGATCCCACATGTGCAAAAACAAAATCCAGGAAATCTTGCTTCTAGTTATGGGCTATAAGTATAACTACAGAAAGCACCTCTGTCTTCAAGTAAAATGATATTTAAAGTTTATTCTTTGAGTAGACTGGCAACAATAAAAAAAACAAGACTAGATTCATCATCAGGGTCTACATCAGGATTGCTAAGAGTGTTTGTAATTACAGTGTCATAAAATATCTTAAAAAAATACTCTCCTTTAAAAAATAAATTGTGTCTCTTATAAAAACTTCTAATATGAGCAGTGCCCCACGTTCATGAATCCAATCAAAAGCCAACATCTACAAATATATATATATACTTTTTTGTTCAGAAGTTCAACTACTGGATACAAGATCTCTCCCATTTACCTGAAAGACCATTTTCTATGTATGTGCAATGCAAAACTCAAGTTTCCACATGTGTAAACTAAATATTAGACCAAATTATTTGTGATATAATCAGTGCTGCTCGTATGCACAAGCCTTAAACTCAGACTCAGGGTGATAAAGAATTTGAAATCAGCTTTCTAGTATCAAACAACATGCCTCTTTCTGCAGAGTAAACGTCAAAGAACTGAGAAAAGTAATAACAACCGAAACAAATTACTGAGTTTTCATCATGCTTTTTTATTACCTGTGAACTTCTGCTATTGCTCAATCACTGTGATTTGACCTGGAAAAAAAAAAGCATATTTGACTAATGTCCTCTTAAAAATGAACTGAGAACAGGAAGGTTTAATTTGGTGAAAGTGAAAATCTCACTGTTGTCTTGTGATAAGGAAAAGGGGGAATTACTGTATTTTAAAATTCTCCCAAGTTTCTCTTTCCATAGAGCCCAAGGTGGTTCATTTAGGCCTTAGTTTCAGAGCTGTAACCAACTAAAGCCAGGGATTTAAAAAAAATATCATTGTGGGCTTCAGGCGTTAATGTGGTGACGCCTTTATGTTGCGGATGCCAGGTGAGCTGGGTGGAGTTAAGTGTTTCAAATGCTCAGGAGTGGCCTGTCTTGGCAAGCTCTTAAACAAACAGAAGCGCTAGTTACTCAGATTCATGGTCAGATGTGATACCAGCAAATGAGTCCATAACAAGTGACTGTGGGCGTTTCTGTTTCTATCAGGCAAAATGTCAAGTTCCTGTATTTCTTTAAGACTACTGTCAACAGTTTACATTTGAGTTTAGTCTGCAGGAGAGAGACTTCATTATGTAATTTATTGTGGTTAAAGACTTATGGTGGAGACCGGCAACTACTCACTGATATTTTTAGGCTTTCCATCATGTTCTGATTACTGTAGGAAAGCTGTCTGATGTTATGTACAGTTACAGGTGCAAAGTTTTCACAACGGGAGTTTAGGATGTGTTCTTGTGCCCCTCAAGAATCATTTGACCCAAATTATCTCACTCTGTGTGTGTACATATGTCAGTCTGAGGATTTGTTTGTGCCTGTGTGTATATTTGCTGTGTGTGTGCGCATGCCCCAGTATCTATGACTGTCACTGTCTTGGAAGCTGTCCCATCTTGTAGGCAGATCCTAGCACTTAGCATTTCTTTAGCTTAAAGAAGAAGCCTTTCACTCCAGGATTGTCTGGTGGGAATGAAAGGCTGAAGTTTCATGTTGTTTGAGTGGACACTTATAATCATTATTCATGGGTTTATTGACTGTCTGTTATAAGAATGGAGGGTCGAAAAGTTGTCAATTTTTCTGACGTTGGTGAGTAGTTTATGACCTGCATGTGACTAAAACTCACATCAAAGTTCCCTTTGCAGTTATAAACTACAGCTTTATTATGGTCATTACATCAGCATGATCCAGATATGGACAGTGAAGGAATACACACGTTGTTTTCAGTCCTGCTGGAGTTGAAATTGACGGTTCACACAGATCTAAAGATAAAACAGTTTTAAGCTTTTTTCTGTTTTCTGCTGAGTTTGAATGGAGCTTTTGCATAAATTAACCAGCTTGACTGTGTTTTCATTTCTCTTTAGCATAAAAGTATCTCTTTTTAGTGTCTATTACTTAAGAGCTGTTATAATGCAAGAAATCTATAAATTCTGTATATACAATTTCTATTTGTATTTTCCATAACAGTGGAGCATGAACAGATTCAGAAAAGGACATTCACCAACTGGATAAATGCTCAACTTGCTAAGGTATGTTAAGATGTCATATTTGTGTAAGCTGTATAATGAATAAAAATCTTTATTTGTTTGGCAAAGGGAATGCCAAACTGCAGGCAGCTGTAAATTCAAATTTTAGATCTTTTATGCTTGAGGTAGTGCCAAATAACTGACAAATCCTTCTTTTCAAAATAAATTCCTGGTGCTTTATTAACAATTTCTGTACAAAGTGGTATAAAATGGGTGGTAATATGTATGTTTCGAGAGTATAGTAGTTGGGAAATTGGTGAAAAATGGTATATATACTTTTAGGCATGCTATCTGCAGCATAAAGCGTAACACATGTACAAAGAAAAGAGCAAATTAAATTGCTTTTCCTTAATGCATCTTTTTTATGAGACATAAACAGTCAAAAAGTAAATGTTGCAGATGCTTGATCAGAAATACAGATTAATATTTAATGGAATGTGCTAATGTAAGAAAGTGCTGACGTGCTGACGTCATGCTGTGGTTGAGATGTAAACTGTATGTTGGCTGGAGAGTGCAACGTGCTGACTCACTGGTCAGACAGCAGTGAAGCAGCTTGTGGGTCTCATTGGAAAGAGAGCTTGAGCTGCTGACATCAGCCTGAGGTATAAATAGTGCTTCAGTGGAGCAGAACAGCATGTAACACGAACCGAGCCACCTCTTCATACCCTCATGTCCATATGACTGTGCTCTAAGCCAAAATCACTCTTTCATAATCTGACCTGAAAACTAACAAACTGGAGGTACTTCCTTTATGTCTAGAGGTCAGTGTCCACCATTGTGACTTGGACTGACTATTTGAACCAGAATCTGTTTTTACATAAACACACTGTGGCTTCATATCATAAAAGTCATCCAGTTTAACACCCAATATGACCCAGAGTTGTTTACATCAAAGATTTTATTGGATTTGGTATTTTTTGAGGTACCAATCATGTTTTCGGATTTGCCAAACAGACAGAAATTCTGCTGCTTCCTGTGTGGCTTTTTTTAATGTAAAAGAATAAAATAAAAACAGCTTATTGTGCATTTAGCGTTCAACTGTTCAGATATGTGAAAGAAAAGAAGGGGAAAAAAATATTATTTTACTTATAGACTTAAAACATGTATGTAAAGTTTGACTTTAAGTGTCGATGCCAACTCAAACCCGTTGTGTGTTTCTGTGGTTGTAGTAACTGGTAATAGTTTTTACATGAACACAGCCACTTGTTTACTTTGTCAGATAAAATCAGTAAAACCACATTTTGTGCATTGCTACAGGGATGCCTGCCCTCAGTCGTATCAGACCTGTTTTCTGATCTCAGAGATGGGTCAAAGTTGCTTGACCTGCTGGAGGTGATGAGTGGCCAGATGATGGTGAGTTTTGACATCTGCGAAATGAATAGATTCTAAATTTCTCCTAGTCAGAAGACAAGTATCGGGAAGGCAAAATGCCTTAACAACAATAGCAACAACTAATAACAGCTTATAAAGCTGATATTGCAAATTGTCTGCCATTGTCTTCATAGAAAAGACAAAAGGGCCATGGGGTTTTCCAGCAGAGAGCCAATATTGAGACAGCACTAAAGTTTCTCAAGAAAAAAAACGTAAGTTTGCACACTCAAAAACATTGCAAGAGAACCATATAATATATGTGCACCTGAAGTGTGTTTTTTTAATGTCTGGTGTAGGTCAAACTGGTGAACATAAACATCCCAGATATCATAGATGGGCGGCCATCCATTATCTTAGGTCTTGTATGGACCATCATTCTCCACTGTCATGTGAGTACCAATGAAGCATTACTAAGTTACTAATGCCAGCACATACTGTTACTTCTGCTATTATGAAAATGAAATGAAATCAAAACATCTTGTGAGTTATCATAATTGTTTAAAAATGCTTGCACTGATTCTAAATTTCAGTCAGATTTCATGCATGTATGAAGATATTGATCATTTGATGTGCAATATGTTGTTTCACTGTCTCTATCTGCTTTAGATTGAGGAGTTGGCCAGTGCTCTCGCCTTCAGCTCGCGTCATTCCTCCCTCGACTCTCTGTCCAGCCTTGACTCTTGGTCTGGCAGCCCCGTTCCAGCCAGTCCAGTCCCTGCAGGTCGGACATCACCTCTCCACAGACGCTTCCGTATATCTGCCAAGAAGGCCCTGCTCATGTGG
>VUQS01026612.1:16755-29303 GCA_015108495.1 Heterochromis multidens | reverse complement strand
TGTCTGTGTCTGTGTGTGTGTGTGTGTGTGTGTGTGTGTGTGCGTGTGCGTGTGCGTGTGTGTGTGTGTGTGTGTGTGTGTGTGTGTGCGTGTCATTCTGCAGCTGCAGAGGTGTAAAGCAGACTTGGACCTGAGTCTTCCCCCTCCTCTGGACTCTGTTGTTGCATGGCTGCAGCGTGCAGAGGCAGGGCTAGCAGAAGAAGGAGGGAGGGTGGAAAATCATGCAGATGCTGCTAAAGAAGCAAGAGCTCAACAGGATACCCTAAAGGTTCATTTGTTTTGAAGCTACATAAAAAAGAATTTGATCCTGTGGTAAAACTGGACACTAGTGTTCTGAAACTCTAAAGCAGCATATACAAGAACAGCAACATTAAAAGAATTTTGTTTACTGTTTTTTTTTCAGATTTTAAATAAGGAAATGAGCCATTATGTCAATATTCTTGAGGCTTACCACAACATGGACGACTCGGGGAACATAGTGGTGCCCCTTGAAAAGTTTGATGAGATAAGAAAATGGTATGTGACCTAATTGTTATTAAAATTCTGTAATTACTTAATTTATTATAAATCATTATTACTATATGCGTGTTTAAAGGCCCAGATCTCTAAGTCTTGTGTTTGAAAAAACATGACAGCAGTTTGTTTGCACCTTCAATTTCAAACAGTTTAACCAGCATTCGCGTCTCAACCAAGTATCGAGGGATCAAGTTGGAGTACCAAGAATCCCGTCACACTGTCCTGGACCTCCTGAGCCAGATCAGTGCCAAGGTCCAGTCTTGGAAAGGTCCCTACAGGTGTCAGGAGACCATACATGTTCTTCTGCAGGACTGGCATGTGAGTGTATATCTGAGAGAGTAAGATGTAAAGGCTTATATTACCAATTCCTAACAATTGTGTGGTGAAGTGTGATGTAAAGAGTGATAACTAAGAGTGAATAGCATATATTCTATTGCATGTCACACCAGGGCACTTTATCTAGTAAGGTGAAGCCCTTAAAATATAAGCTATATCCAGTAAATCACTTGGGATCATATTCTTCCTGGAAAAAAAAAAAAAAACAGGAAAAAAGTGATTATTTTTGGTGATTTGTTTTCTAGGAAACAATTGGGCACCAAGACCTGCTTTTCATTCTGACAAACGCTCTCCAAACCCTTAAGGAGAAGGCAAATGTTTATACCAGCAAAGCAGCACTAAGTATGGAGTTAATATTTAGTCATATCATATTGTCATGAACTCAATAGAAATGTAATTTTCTTTTTTTAAAGACAAGATGTGACTTTCACACACTCTTTACACCCCAGGCGAAAATTTCCAGCTTGTTACTCGTCAGGTTAAGGAAGCAGAGAGTGAAGTTGAAATGGTCAAACAGGCTGTGACGGCTACTAGAGGTACCATGGAGAGAGTTGTGTCTGCATGGGAGACGTACAACAAGAACATCGTTTCTCTACAGGCATGGCTGGCACAGGAGAAACATTTTCAAGCTCAGTCCCCAGCTGCAACACAGGTAATTCTACCCTGTTTGTCCTGAAAAGAAGTCAGAAAGAATAATTTATGAATCTGCAATAACCCTTCTATAATTTAAAAAATCTCCTTTCAGTAATTACACATTAATGAAGGAGAAAGGAAAATTTCAATTCACTTTGTTGTTGCTGTTTTTTCTTTCCTTTTTTAAAAAAAATTTGGATACTTTAGGATATTAGTGAGTGGACGTCATGTCAAGCTCAGTTAAACGAAGCGGGGAACTTTCTCATAGAAGTGACAGAAACTTCAATCAGCCTCGGTCTGGCCGAGCACTTAAGCAAGGTCAACATGCAGTGGGCTGAATACATGAAGAAAGCTATGTTTGTAAGTATCCATCTTGTTAGTGATCTTTCCACTGAGACCTTTCATGACAGGACAAATAGTCTCCAACTGTTAACACTATTAACACGATGTCTTTTACTCAGGTCCTGTTTTGTATTGTGTATTTGACATAAAGGTTAATTTGCAAAGGCCTTAAAAATAAATGGGCATGTATCAGTAAGGAGTGCTAGTCATGAAGACTTTGTTTTTTAGGAAGTATCACCAGAGCCATTTGCTGATGCATCATGTCTTCAAATGATGCATTCACTGACCCAGGAGACCAGCTTGCTCCTCAGACAGCCACTCGAGGTGGCCTCAGTCCCACTGAAGGCTACCAGACAGAAATTACAGGTTAGCAAAATTTCAAAAGGCTGAACTGGTCAGTAAATAATCAATAAACAAATAAATCTTTTGTTATCTGAGCTACTGTCTCATACTTTTGTCTTTTTTATTTCTGCCAGTTACTGAGTAAAAAGATGGCAGAAGTAAACGTGGCATGTCTCAGCTTTTCACCAGACTTTCAAACAAGCTACATTGAAAAACTCCAGAAAACTCTCCCACAGGTAGGCTGCTCACTGTGATGCAGGGCTATCTTCTTTTACGTTCCTAGAATGTTAAATCAGTGCACAGGTGAACATTGTGCAAATTTAGTGCAGTCCAGTTCCCCTGTGTTGAATTAAAGCAAACAAAGGGCAGGGTTTAGTCTGACCGTGTTTATCTGTATTCCAGATGCTTGTTGAAGCAGAGGGGGCCTGTGGGGAGCTGCAGCCGGCTTCATCCAGGCTGGAAGGTGGTCTGGCTGAGTTGGATTGTTGGAGCACTGATGCGATGGACTGTTACAATCACCTAAAGGAAAAAAGTCACAGAGGACACTCTACATTGGAACCTACAGCAAAAGTCAGCAAACCAAAGCTTCATGTTGTTTCTAATTAGGCCTCTTGTCAGAGAGGGAAAATATAAAGCATATATAAAGCTGTAAAATAGTGTTTAGTTTGGTTCTTAAAATCAATACGAGCTTTAACACTTCCAGGGGCTGATCTCTCGAGGCTTGAAGCTGGCAAACCAGGTTAAAACTGAGGAGCAGGATCTTCAGGGACTTGTTGCAAGACTACAGAAAACCTCTCCTCTGCAGCACCTCAGCACCTCTAGCTTGAAGGACAGGATCACACAGGCAGTCTCCCACTGCCAGGTAGGGTAAAACAAGAGATGTAGTAGCTTTTTTTCAGTCCCTTAAGAGTCACTTATATTCACACTGTTTGTATGTTTTGCATTTTTCCAGGAGATTCTTGGGATGTTTAGTTCTCTTGGGTTTAAGCAGGAAGTTGGTGAATTTCCTAAGAATCAACCAGCCTTTGAAACAATCCTTCAGACGCAGAAACAGCCAGAGATGGGGTTATTAGTTGTGGCCAGAAGCAAACATGTAGACAAAATTGGGAACGTCATGCTCCAAACTCAGCATTCAAATCAGCTTTCAGCTCCCACTCCTCAACAAAGGACGAGAAATCTCCAGGGAAAATTACATGAAAAAGACATTACACCCAACATAGTAACCAGTAACCCACCAGTAATCCATATCCACTCTCCATTTGTTCAAACTGCAAAAGAAGCTGAGCCAGAGCTTTTGATCCAGCCTCAGTCATTTTCTAAATCGTATGTTCTAGCTTCAGGTTTCAGTCAAAACGATATGCCTCTACCTGCTACAACTCAAAATCCTGTTGGGATAAAGTGTTTAGAGAGTCCAGGTCTCTCTAAACATGGAGCAAGCTCACCCTTACAATTTCAAACCAAGCACAAGAGTGCAGGACCCAGCTCTCTACAGAGCAATAATCCTCCACAACCACCAGTTATGGTCTACAGTGAAGTCCATTCAAGAGCCCAGTCAATGGCAAGGAGCAGGCTGGAGAAGGCCAGGTTTCGTCTGCAGGGACGCATCCAGCAAGCGATGAAGTTATTTGGTGGCAAAGAAATTTCAGAGTCGGGAGCCAAGAAGAAACAGGTACAGTACCAAACATCACAGGACAAAGTAAGAAGGACATCACTAACACTAACAGATGTTTTTAACTGTCACTTAAGTCTTTTGACAAAAATCAACAAAAGTAATTGAATGGCTAGCTGATTTACTTATTAGTTTCTGGAGTTTTTACTTTGAGAACATTTCGAGGTGAGTTTAAAGCCAGGCATCTACCTAACTGTTGCTTATTAAATGCTTTCAATGCCGAAACATCCAGACCTTAAAACTTACCTGAAACTTGATAATTCAAACACTTTTTTTTTAGGTCTGTGGTGTTTTGCTTTGTGTTGCTACCAATTTTGTTTGTGCCTCTCTGTACAGCTGTATGTCTTTCTGTGCAGAAAGCGTTAAAAATTCTGCAGCCTGCAATGCTCGAAGAGTTCGTCTGTGCGGTAGAAGGTTTTGGGGCCTTCTGCTCTGGATCTCAGCTCCAGGACTTGATGCTCCTCTCTGACTCAGTCAGAAATCAGTGGGAGGTATGACAGGAACTGAACACATAGTATGTAAAGGACTGATTGATCCAGTAGTTTTTATTTAATGTAAATCTAATGTAGAGGCCTTAATCAAATACCAAAGGAGTTCACCAGCATATTTAAATCTTTTTTTCTTTGGATTATAATCAGTATCACTATCTAAACTGGGATTATATTTATTCCACTGAGTGTGAGTTAAGAGAAACTGACTTGATTTAAGCATAACTTGTAATACTTGGTGAAATACGATCCAGTCATACACGATTTTTTTTGCTCTTTTCATTACTCTTTGTGTGTGTGTGTTTTCACAAATTAATCCAGTAAACTTGAACTATTTTTTTCTTGATATAGAATTTTTTCCCTATAAACTCTCCTTAAAAACATTTCCCAAAGTAAGTTTCTGCTTGTTTGTGCCATGCGCAGGATATACGCAGAGAAATGGCTGCCTTTATTCCCATCTTGTGGTCAAAGATCAGAGAAGGGAAGCAGTCATTTTCTGTTGTGCTGTGTGAAATGCATACTAACACTGTCCATGAAGCTACTGACCAGACTGACCATGATTCTTTGCAGCAGCAGGTAATTGTCACTAACATAGTATTAACATGGGACTGTACTGTGTTTGTAACTATCTGTCAGATGATCAAATTGCTATAGAAAGACAGATTTGTTTTCAGTTTCTCAGGAGCTCATATTTCTCCCAGGCTGTCACTGAGGGAGCCGCATCTATTGAGGAACATGTTGAATCCCTCAGAGAGCTGTGTGAAACACTGAAGCCAAAGAAATCATCCTGCCTTGCAACAGACCAGCTGAGCGAGTCAGATGAAGTAGAGGAAACACAACCCAGTGATGCTGCAGTCACAGCTGATAGGTCTGATAATGCTAATACTAAGAAGGAAACAGAAATCTGTATTTCTGTCTTTCCACTATGAAGCAATGCCATGAATGTTTTGTGTTTATTAGTGAATCTCAGGGCTTGCATGGCCAATTACATTTTTTAAGAAGTCATTGTATTTATTTTTTTTAATCTTTTGACACCCAAGAAGTATTCATTTTTATTATAACTGTAACAGTACACCTAATAAAACAGTACACACAGTTTTAACCGGGCCACCATTGAAATGTTCTTGAATTTGATCTCTCATTAGATTTGCCTTTTTTTTTTATATGGAAACCCTTTTTTTTATCATTCTTGTCAGACTTTTGTTTCCTACAAATTATTTTTCAGCTTGATGCTCAGTTTGATTTGAAAAACTACAAAGAAAAGGCCCTGTTTTGCAGTTTCAGAGAAAGTGGTCCATATCTGCATCAAATGTGCAAGTGCCATCTCTCCAACAGTGTTCATGCCAATTGGCTTGGTAGTTTTCTTTGTAAGTTTGCTGAAAGTCAGACAAAGACACTGATGTAATTCCTCTGGGTTTTACAAAGCAAGCTCAGATTTAATGTCTATTATGGCCTAAAGCCATTCATTGGCAAATAGAAGTATAAAGAGTGCAGGAAGAAGTCTGCTTTTATTCTGAAAACTTTATTTGGCAAAATTAGACAGAAATTGATTAGGGACTTGTTGCATTTGAACTTACCCTTAAATCATTTTTCAAGTTATAGAACTGTGAGTTGAATTTAAAGTGATTTACTTGAAGAAGACAGGTTTTTATTTACAATTGTCACTCTGTAATCCTTCCAGTCTATTAATCTTAATGAGATGTCTGTTGGAATGAGCAGTTTGAACTGACTGCCCCTGACATCCCCCCGATAAACATTTCTTATCTCAGCAGGGGACGGCAGCCTGGGGGAGACACCCCACTGAGTGCGACTGACGTGTCGACCAACACACAGCCGAGCAACAGTCTCCTGCAGAAACAAAGTGATGACAGCCCACATGAAGACCTCTCGTCTGTTTCTTATGCTGTGTCAGTGCAGCCTCATGGTGATATCCTCAAACTGAGAGTTCAGGACATCCCAATGGAGAGTGAGGTCCACCTGACAAAAAAAAGAGACAGCAGGTCAGAACAAAATCCAAAGCCTTCACTTCGAGCCAAAGAGCAGCTGCTGAAAGCCCGCCTACTGCACATGGCAGAGAGCAGTCAACAAACCCAAACTCATACACAGGTATGCACAGATTACATCACTGATCTTCTTCATATTGTTTTTTATCAGTTTTTCAGTTCTGTGTTGTGGTACTTTGTGAGGTCCGAGTGAAAATCTATGTGCAGATTTGTTTACACACATCTTTTGTCATAGCAGCAGCAAGACTGTTTTTTAAATGATGATTATTCCCTTTTATTTCATCAACATCTAGCTTCTAATTTTTATTTTTTAACCAATTACAACATTGCAGATTGTTAAACAAAAGCAGTCTACATGATCTACAACCATAATTCCAAAAATGGTCCAAAAACTCTGTGTAAAATGTAAAGAAAAACAGAATGCAATGATTTGCAAATCTCATAAACCCATATTCTATTCACAGTGCGACACAGAAAACATATCAAATGTTTAAAATGAGACATTTGACTATTTTATGAAAAAATGTTAGCTCATTTTGAATTTGATGGGAGCAACACATCTAAAAAAAAGTGGGGGCAACAAAAGGTTTGAAAAGTAAGTGGTACTAAAAAGAAACAGCTGGAGGAACATTTTGCAACTAATTAGGTTAACTGGCAACAGGTCAGTAACATGACTGGTTATAAAAAGAGCATCTTAGAGAGACAGAGTTTCTCAGAAGTAAAGATGGGCCGAGGTTCAACAATCTGTAAAATCTGCTTCTACAAATTGAGGAACAATTTCAGAATAATGTTGGTCAATGTAAAATTACAAAGACTTTGAATATCTCATAGTCTAAATTATATAATAATATCAAAAGATTCAGAGAATCTGGAGAAATCTCTGTGCGCAAGAGACAAGGCCGAAAATCAGTATTGGATGACCATGCTCTTCAGGCCATCTGGCACCACTGCATTAAAAACAGGCATGATTCAGTCATGGAAGTCATTACATGGGCTCAGGAGCACTTCCAGAAATCACTGTCTGTGAACACAGTTCACTGTGCCATCTAGGCATGCAGGTTAAAGTTCTGTCATGCAAAGAAGAAGCCATACTATGTGAACATCATCTAGAAACACCGCAATCTTTTGTGGGCCAAAGCTTATTTTAAAATGGACTGAGGCATAGTGGAAAACTATTCAGTGGACAGATGAATTGAAAATGGAAAATCTTTTTCAACAACATGGACACCACGCCCACTGGACTAAAGAGGAAAAGGACCATCTGGTTTATTATCAGTCCAGATATGCATGTTAAGTTTTTCTGGTGATTCTAAATTGTCTGAAGGTGTGAGCATGAATGATTGTCTTTCTCTCTGTGTTAGCCCTGTGCGACCTGTCTGTGGTGTAACCTGCCTCTTGACCCATGACACCTGCGATAGGGTGCCACTCCCCTGTGACCCTGAATTTGATAAGCAGGAAAAAATGGATGGATGAATGGATGGATGGATATTTAAGTTATCCTGTGCTTAGATTGTGACTATTATGAATCTGTAAATGTGAACAGTGTTAAATGTTAGCTATCAATGTGCCACCATGACTCAGACTCCTGTAGTGATTAACCAGGTCCGGCTAGTGTTCACCTTCAGAGTATTTGTTAAAAAGTTGACTGTCTTCATGTCTGCATGTCTAGTTTGAAAACGCCAAGAAACTGAATTCAAAGTGCTTCATGAGGCTACGATGCTATATTTAATAGTGACAAAATGTTTATGCAGCTAATAGTACTATATTATAAAACCTATATATTACATACTTATATTTTTACAGTGAGAAAGTTGCTCTAGGTTACAGTAGGCACACTGTAAATTAACAGTTTAATGCTGGAAGATCTTGTTCCTAATTCTTGATATTAATAATGTTAGTGTATAAAGAAAATACAGTAGACTACGTAGGTAAAACGTTAACTCTAAACAAATTTCATTTACTTTGTACATTTAAAGCAACTTTCCTAATCAGAAACCAACTCAGCAGTTTTATTGGCTGTATAAGCACAAGCACCGGCTGTAGAGCACTAATCCTTGGTAATTGGATAGGCTCACTGCTCCATCTTTTCCTCTTTTCTTTACCAGACTGTTACTATGCAACTCTCTCACCTTGCAGGCAGTTGTCAGGAGCAACACAGTGGAGACCAAACAGGAAGCAGAGTGGACCATCATTCCAGAGCCAGCTGCCACATCTCAAGAAGAGCACCCCTCTGAACAGGAAGTGCAGGAGAGGTATAGATCACTATCCCAGTTAGACTTTACTTCACATTGGTGTTGTTTTTAGAACTGACAGCTTGTAAATACTAATATGCTAGTACGATTTACTAGATGATTTGCTAGATTTTGCATCAAATTTGCTTCCCAGTCAGTCTAAGAAAATGTTATGCTGAAACAATGCGTAAATCTCTGCCCTAGTTATAGAAAGTGCTTCTCAGCATTTAAGTCACAACTTCAGAAGAACAAGCTACTTTTGGAGACATTTATCCCAGATCCAGTCTCCATCCTTGACCTGCAGAACCAAAAGAAGCATCTACAGGCCAGTTTGAGCACTTACTTTCACTAGAATTCTCATTTTCAAATCCTATACTTACACGTGTGTTAATTATTATGTCTTAACTGTGGTCATTTTTACAAACTGAAACTAAACAATTGTTAAGCATTCATTTGTTTGCAGGCTCTAGCTTTAGGCTTTAATATCATTGCTGTGATTGTTTCACATCAACAGACTTTGAAACAAGAGACAGAAGCACTTTGGTTTGACGTTGAGCTCCAGTATGCCCGGTTTTCCCAGTTTCCCCAGCCAGTGGGCAGGGAGGAGGGTTGGAGTGAAGTGAAAAAAGAGCAGGAACAGCTGACTCAGCAGTGGAGAGAACAACAAGTGTGCCTACAGACCAGGTGCATCTACTGTATAAAATAAAATGTTTAAAAAAGTGCAATTTTAATGTACATTTAATACAGTTAGTGCTTTTCTTGCAAATATTAGACTATTTTAAATTAAAGTAGTTCCTTTCCCAATAAAATAATTTACTTTAAGCTTATACAGTATTACAGTAACAACACAGAGCATATATAGAAATATGGAGCATTTATATACATCTAGCAGATATATTGTGCATATACCATTAAGAATAAGTTAATTTGCAACTTTAAATCCAGTTACTTTTAAATTAAAGTTTAAACTACAAAGCGATTGCTACACAAAAACAGATATCACAGACTACTTGCATGTGATGATGTATGCATGTATTCTACTAGATTGTATGCATTGACATGTGCTCTGTGGGACATATGGGTCTGTCTGTAAAAGATGACAGTTAGTGACAAGTGGCTCCATTTAAAATCCTTTCAGTGTTTACAGTTTTCTTGTTGAATGGCTGTTGAATACTATCAGATTTACAGTAGTTTTATCATGTTTAACATAAAGTTCTTAAGGTGGACCTAATGGCAGGTTAGTCCAAACACATAGAAACACAAAGAAATCCGCATACAGGGCGACAGCAGAAACACTACAAGAGAAATTCAGGAGGATAAGAGCAATACCAAATAAAACTAAGGATTACAACAATGAACAAGGATCCTAACATGACAGGTACAGTATTTAAAAAAATACCTGTCTTTAAAAAAAATACCATTGGAAGAAAGTTTTTTTGATTTCTTAAAACTCTACTACCAAGCACTACTACCACCAAAACTACCACAAATTCATTGGTCAGTTTCACAAAAGGTGAAAATGTTCACTTTTGCTTCTGCTTTGGTGTCTGGGGCAGAATGGCGTCTCTGGAGAATATTGCTGACCTGATGAAGTCTGCAGACGATCAGAAGACACTGATGACACAAAAACTGAACCAGATCATTAGAGAGTCTGTGGATATCTCCTCTCTGACTTTGGCTGATTCTACAATATTACCTGATTTAAAGGTATAGGTTTAAAGCTATGTGTTCAAACAATTAGCACTTATGACATGAAGAATATAATGTTATTATTTTGAATCCCTGGTGTGTTGAACAGGAGATGGATAACAGACTGCAGGCTGGAATAAGAAAGCTATCAGATAAAAGCACCAAAGAGGAAAGGCAGGGTCCCGAAGCCACAGCCTCCTTATTCCTCTGCAGGGGCCTCCACAATAGCGTCCATCATTTCAAGCAGCTCAAACAGCAACTGGAAAAGGTTCAGTCAGCTGTCTGGGCTCTGGATCGCTTCCTGACCACAGTGAGAGAAGTCAAGTCCGAGATCCAAACTGTGTTGGCAAACCAGGACCTGAGCAGGCAGAAACACGAGGCAGACTGGGAGCAGGAGAGACATTCTTTGCAGGCAACAATGAGGAGGTTGCAGGCTGCTATTGAGCAATCTGATTCTGTGGACAGTAGTTTAAAGGCGGTGGGAATGACTCTGACCATGGATGATGCACCTGTAACATGTCAGGATGTGGTAAAATCGGTCACAGAGCATGTTGTGGAGATGGAAAAACAGATAGCAAAGGATATAATTCTCCCAGAAAAATGGAACATACAGGAACATGAGGAATTGAAAACTGTGGAGATATGCCAGACAAAGTCTGGCAATGCTTCCCTACAGCAACAGGGCATGCAAGAAGATCTCACTGCAAGTGAGGCAGATGAGGAGTCAGGTTTGGAGGCCAAAAGGTGTAAGCTGGAAAGAGAGAATGAGACAAAGATACAAAGGGAGGAAGAGCTCAAGACTCAAACATGGAGACCTGGAGAAGATGTCCTAGAAACTAAAGACCAGAGACAAAGAAGAAGAAGAAGCAGCCAGGTTAAGAAAGAGGGAGAAAAGAAGGATAGTTTGGTCCAGAGGAGGGCAGACTTGTTAGCAACACTGAGGGAGAAAAAGAAAGCAGCCGAGCAGCTGAGCCTGCAGGAGCCCACTTTGCCTGCTCTGCAACTGAGGTACAACACCAAGCTGGTACAACGACGCACCTTTATTTTCTTTAACTTAACTGGAATATCAAAAATCATGCAACATTATAATCCATGCAACCAGAAAAATAATCTAAACAGACATCAGAACAAAGATATTATCTCTTAAATCTTGATATACTGCCACAGGTTTTCCACTAAGGATCTTAAAGGTATGATAATATCATGTTAAATGCTACACTAATGGGTAGATTAATATTACATAACTTTTATCAAAAGGTCAACATTTTGGTATTTCTATAAGAAGCGATGATAAAAACCTAAAAGGATGATTACTTCTTCAATCAATTGGATAATTGCTAATTCAGTTTATATAAACACATTAAACATAGTCCATCTCCATGTATGTTTATCATACAGTAATATCCATCTAACCAACCAACCATTTTCTTACGTTTATCAAATTCAGGATTGTGGGGGGGCTGGAGCCTCCATACAATAATAACTCTTTCTCAATTCTCTCAGAATGTCAGTAGCTTCTGTTTCTCCTATCCTGTTTTGTTATCTGCAGGACACGTGTCTTGACAGAATGGGAAAGTCATCTTGCTGACCTTCTTTCTGAAGTGCAGTACGTACGAGGTGCAACGTCACAATCAGGAGTCAGCGATGAGAGTCAGACCAGAGAGGTGGAGGATCTCTGGGAAGAGACAACAAAAGCTGTAACTGAAAAGTAAAGGCCCACACAGTGTTTGGTTATTACTGCTTGTGTCTTTGATTGTTTCTGCAGCTCTGCAGTAGTTGTGTTACTTTGTTGAGCTTGGTGTGTTGTGTTATGGCTTGCATACAGGCTGGAGCAGTGTGGTGTCCTAACAGAGCTGCTGAAGAGGTTTCAGAGCATTCGTGGTGAGCTGAGTGCGACACTGCAGAGAGCAGAAAGCACTATTGGTGAACAAGTCTCCTACATGGGTAAAGATAACCTGCAGAGGCTACACACTAAGGTATGTCACACTGTTAAGCTTGACTAATGAACACAAAGATATCATAGTGATGCTTGTGTAGATTATTGGCTTTTTTTTCTTTGTGCTGGAAACTTATCATTTAGTCATAAGCCATATTTTTGTGTGTATGTTTGGTATAAAGGTCCAGGAAACAAAAGTAGAGCTGAACGGCCTTGGAGATGGTATAGAGGAGGTCCGCAGTATCTGCAGACAGCTTCACACTCAGCTACGTCAGATACCGGAATGCACCTCCATCCCATTTGAGAGCGAAGCTGATGCTGTCATGGATCACTGGCTGGATGTAAGCTTATCCACTTTACACT
>VUQS01026612.1:5621-16735 GCA_015108495.1 Heterochromis multidens | reverse complement strand
GGATGTAAATTTTTTCCCCTTTTCTCTTTTTTTTTTTTTTTTTTTTAACTTTTTCTCTTTCTTATTTTTCTTTAAAATGTAAAATAAAAGATTTAATTGGAGGTGAAGGTTTGACTTATTCTTTTGTGATATGAAGCTTATTTTTAACTCCTGTGATATTGCATTCAGTCTGTTGCATTCCCCAAGAAGAGCAGGTGATGTGAGGAAGTAACAGTAAAAGAATTCTAAGGGAAAACAGGAGACTGGGAGGCAGAACCAGGATCAAAGTGATCACTTTTCAGAAATGAGAGGGCAGCTGTTTCTAACATGATCAAAAGAGAAAAGCTACACCAAAACATAAAAGCTCCTGTTTACCCTGTGTGCTTCACATGGGAGTAAACAGGAGTAATCACATAGCCCACACAGTGTCCAGAGAGAGAGGCACACCCACACCCCACAGTAGGCCTGCTAACAAATACTCATTGTGGGGTTCCCAAAAAAATATATCATAAAAGAAATATTTATTGTTTGACATTGTCATTTAGAATAATACATTTTTCTAATAATATATTTATTGTTTGACATTGTCATTTAGAATAATACATTTTTCTAATAATATATTTATTGTTTGACATTGTCATTTAGAATAATACATTTTTCTAATAATATATTTTTCCATCTGAGTTCTTTGTTGGTTGTTTTACAGATTATCGTGTTGCACATATCTTCAGCATTAAACCGACTACACCCAATCAAATTTCCTGCATAAATACTGCTTTCCTATTTTTTTTATAATGTTGCTGATCCCATATGTGATAGATAAAGACATATATTATAGTAGGTCTAGGTCGTTAACAGTGTTGGTATTTAATTTATTTGCAGTTATCAGAAAGAACAGATTCCTGCCTTGAAAACCTACATCTAGCTTTGACTATGTGGGACGGAGTCCTTCAGCTGGGGTCAGAAGTGGAGCGCTGGACCAATGATAAAGTAGAAGTGTTTGCTCAGTGCCCATCCTTTCAGTCTGAGGATGACATCAAGGCACTGCAGGTAAAACTGAGTCCTTGTGTATCATTCAGTTATGTTATGATCTCAAAGTTAAACTATCCCCAGATTTCTGATACTTTGAATAATGTTTACCTCCCTTGTACTGTTACCAGAATGAGATTGCGATTCAAGAGGAGAGTATACAGCATTTCCAACGAAGAGCCACTGAGATTCAGACGCTGCTTCAAAGCACAGAGTCTCCTTTGGAGCTTCAGGTAGGCCTTGTTCCTCTGGTTTAATTTTCTGTTCAGGCTGTAGGTGTTTCAGACTGAAGTAAAGTTTGACCGCTGTGTAAAATCTAAATAAAACAGAATGCAATGATTTCAAAATCTCATCTTCTACAATAAATACTATCATCAAAAGATTCAAAGAATCTGGAGAAATCAATACTGGATGCCCGTAAGCTCCAGGCCCTCTGGTGGCACTGCATTAAAATTTTGTTCTGGAAGCAGGGCTGAAATATGACAGAAATCGCTCAGTTCAGAAAAGAGAAACACAGGTTACCCCTAGTAGGCATCCAAGGGGGAAAGAGTTACACATTTGATGTGTTTTCTATGTTTTGATATGATCTATTGTGAATAAAATATGGGTTTGAGATTTGCAAATCATTGCATTCTGTTTTTATTTACATTTATTATATTTTCAGCTTGAGTCTAGTTTAAATTTTCAGTTGTTTAGTCATTTTCACTATGACAAAGGAGTTTTTGCTTTTTAATAACATGGAGACTAATTATTCTTGGATGTTTTGGTGCGCCTCTCCCCCTGTGGCAGCTGGGATAGGCTCCAGCCCCCCCGCGACCCTGAATTGGATAAGCGGAAGAGAATGGATGGATGGATGGATGTTTTGGTGCCTGATTTTGACTTAAAAGTGCCTGATACAGCTCTGAACTGATTAAATATGTTTTCCATACCTGTCAAAGACACACAGCGTGTTGAGAAATACAGTGTATTGATCTTGTCAACAGAGCTCCTGTGATTATTTTGTTTTGTCAAGGTGGTAGAAACCCAGATGAGAAAGAAGATAGAGCAGGTGAAGGAGCTCGTTTCTGAAGCTGAGGATGTTTACAAGCAGATGGTGATTACTAAAGGGCAAATAACTAGGAGGATGGAAGAGTGTTTCAACTCCCTGCAGAAGATTCAAGACTCCCTCTTCACTCTTAGCGGTCCTGATGTTGCTGCAGTCCTCGCAAAACTTAAGGTAAGTGTTTAAATAAAACTATTTGAAAGAATAAATACACATAAAACATGTCAATAGATACTAAATAATAACAAGAACAAATTAGCAGCTGGATTTTAAGGACAGGAAATTTGAAGAAATGTGACAAACTGGGTATTTATTTCAACTACATGAAGGAAATACAGCAAACATTACTCTCGTCAAAAATGACTTTAGATCACATAGAAGCTTTGACCTCATCAGAAGCATAGTCAGATGGTAAATGATGGTTGCCCTGACTGGACCCTACCCCCACATAGGGGTGTCTATTTCTTGTACTTTCAAACTGCTAAAATAACAATACACAAAGACAAAAAAAAAGCTGACAAGTTAGTAAATCTGCAAGTTGCTGTACATCTAAAATAGTAAAATTAACATTTAAACATCTACATCTACCCCTCACATTCTTACCTTTTGATTCCTTCTGGAAATTTTGAATTGTTTGGAGGAGCTGAAGCGTCTTTTTGCTTGAAAGCCTGGAATTAATAATAATAATAATTCATAATATTATTATTATTAATAATAATAATAATGAAAAAATAATTTTAAAAAATTTAAAAGAAGCCTGGGATTAGAGACTGAACACAGAAGTAAGTTCCCAAATATACAAACTGGGACACATCAGGCACTTTTAGGCATTCAGTTTAGTGCAGTTATTTGTGACACATGTTAACAAACCATGAAAAGCAATGAGTAATTGTTTAGTCAAACTAATAGGTTTTTCTTAGTGAACTGAAAGGCTGCTACAGTGTCTGCATAACACAGTGTGATCAACAAATAAATATATGACAAATCAATAAAGGAGATTCAGCCCCTGCAGTTTTTGCTTTATTTTTAATCATTTTTACATCATTTTAGTATAAATACAAAGAGTTTTTTTTTTATACTTCAAATATAAATCTGTATTTACAGTTAAAGGAATGACTGTTGGAGATCTCTGGATAAAATTATTTCTATTTTTTTTGAGGATTTTTCCTATAAAGACAGCAGCTCAGCTTCAGTCAGTGGGCTTCCTGTATCAAATATGAGGAAAGTATTTTAATTCTTGGCTTGCATATTTTAATGCCGCCTTGTTACAGTACTGCCTGTGATAGTATCATTATCATGACTGTCCTAGTAGATACTAATATGGGCTGAAGGCAAAACACATAAACAAATTTCACCAAGATGTTTGCATTTCCTGGTCAACATGTATGCCTTCAGATTAACTTGAATCTTGTGTTTGAACTGGCCAAATTACACAAGATGTTGATCACTGAGGTTTTAAAGAGATAATCACTAGCGATCTTTATTTTGTCTTCTGCAGGAGCTTTGTCTGCAGCTGCAGTCCCAGGATGAGCAGGCAGAGAGCCTGTTGGAGGATGTGCATGTCATGGCCTCCATTACAGGTCCAGAGAGCCTACAGAGTCTATCCGTGGAAGGGATCCAGCTACAGGAAAAAGTCAGAAACACCCATCAGCTCTTCTCTGAAGTAGAAGAACAGACTGAGAGGAATATCCATGATCTAGACAGGTAACAGACAACATATATAGAATAAATTTCCAATGTTTCAACGCATCTGTGTCATGTAATGTGTACAGATATATGCATCTACAGTGAAATGGTAATTTAAGCCTCCACTCAATAATGTGGCATGTAAACACACATTTCAGTAAGAACTTAAGAGAGCTGCTGGGCAGGAATTTCTGTTCCTTTGTCTAACATCTGCTTGGTGACTTGACAGTCTTTCAAAGTTTCTCATCAGGGGATCAGCATAAAGAAAACAAATCACTGAATTCAACTCAAAAAGTGTTATTGCAGTATAGGAAGAACTAACTGCTCAATAAAGCCTACAGGATATAAATTATATTGGAAAGCTTGTTCTTTAAAAGAGTAATAATGTAGTTCCAAACATTTTGAAAACATAAAACACATGCTTGTACAGTATTGTGCAAAAGTCTTGAGTCACTTATAATTTTTTTTTTTTTTTTTTTTTAAAGTGGTCTTGGGCAATAGTTCTCCAGGCTTTCTGAAGGTCTTTCAAAGCTTTTCTTCGGACATTGGCTGAATTTATTTTATTTTTTTCCCCCAATCATTTTCAGTCCGGTTCTTTTACCTGACCATTTTCAAAGGAATGTTTCTTTTTTTTATTTGTTGAACCCTTGAACACTGACCTATGAATAATTCATGCATAAAAAAGGCACCTAACTCAAGGGATGAACCAGTGCTGTGTCTACACATAACGGGCAACTTAGTAAAAAGCCAATTTTAAATTGCATCTTTAGGCACTTTGTTGCTAGCAGCCTGTTGCAAAAACACATAATTTATTTAGTTGAATCTATGAAAAATGACAATGGTAACACAGTTTTTTTTTGTTTTTTTTTTGGCACCAAAAAAGTTATTCCCAAAGAGCTATTAGCTGAAAACATGGCATATTGCGGCATGCTGTGCAGTGTGTCCTTAATATTTTTTAGACCTGCCACTTTTTCTCTTGTCTTCAATTTCTCCAGATTCCTAAAATTTTATCTACTGCAGATGAACAGTATCTGAAAGTCATTTCCTTAAGAAATAGGAAAACATCCAGAAAAGACCTGAAGCAGGATCAGAGAAATACATCTGGTCCTTCAGTTGTTCCATCTACTGTTCACTGAAGCCTCATCAGAAATGGTCTCAGTGGAAGGGTGGCTGTCAAGAAGCCATTCTTAAGGAAGGGAAATGGGGAGAAAAGGCTGAGGTATGCCAAATTACTCAAGAACTGGACTGAAAATCAGTGGCAACAGGTCTTATGGAGTGAAATTGTTGTCAATATGTACAGAGGAGGTCAAGAGAGAGGTACAACAGTGAATCTCTACAGCCATCTGTAAAACACGGTGGAGGCTCTGTCATGGTTTGGGGCTGCATTTCAGCCAGTGGTGTTGGAGATCTTGACAAAATTGATTTAATTATGAACGCTGAAAAGTACCGCCAGATTTTGATCCACAATGCAATACCATCTGGCATCTTAACACTATTGAAGCAGTGTGGGATCATCTTGACAGAGAACAGTACAAAAGGCAGCCAACATCCAAAGAAAAGCTTTGAATGTCCTTCTGGAAGTGTGGAGAACTATTCCTGAAGACTACTTAGGCAAGCTTTCTTCTAATTTCTTTAAGATAGGTCAGGTTGTGTTAAAGAATAAAGGTGGCCATACCAAATATTTACTTTCAAGCTCGTTAAAAACCTTTAGATACGTAAAGATGCACATTCTGCTTAACTTCTTCCTCAAAACCTGACAGCAAAAAGTTACACATGTAGTTTCCCTACAACAGTAAACTGCTGTGTGGTTGGGGAAAATGGAATCTTGGCGGCAAAAAGCTGATGGTCTCAGACTCCTGGCTCTTTCCAGCAGCATGTGTCCCTGTTCACCCCCTGCAGGACCTGGCAGCCTGTTAATCCCACTCCTCCCACACGGAGATGAACAAGCTCTGCACACTGACATGGGGAGGGGCGGGGTGTGTGTGTGTGTGTGTGTGTGTTTTCATTAATGTTAAAACTAGACAAGTTTAAAGGTACTATGTTAAACTCTAATCTATATTCAGCTTTATCTTTTGTGATTAGTTGTAAAGCCAATCTTGGGCTGATGTGCAACTTACTGATGTGTTAACTTGAAACATCTGGGACACACAAACAGTGATAATGAAGTATGAGACATATTGTTTAAAGCATTTAAAACTTTGCATAATTGTAGATTTTAGACTTTTCAACTTGTGACACAAATGGGATATTTTTGATAATATAAGAAAACAGAACTTCACGATAGTTTGTAACAGTGAAATAAAAGCAATCACCCTGGTGCAGCTAATACTGAATAACATCAATAGACACATCAAGATTAATGTGGCAGTCTTCACTAGCTGTTTACTTGGCTTCATGTTTTTCATTCAAATTTTGACAGTAGTCGTAATCAGAAACTCGGGGCTGGACTCCTTGTTCCGGATTAAAGTTCGTTTTGCTTCAGGCAGCACAATCCACCCCTGCAGAGTCCTGTTTTCATTCTTAGTTAATCTCTACCATGATAAGAGCGCTCTTGACTTGTTTCAGCTCAGAAAACACTGAAGTCAGAGGAACATGCTGTAAGTAATGACCTTGTCCCTATGTGAGAAGCTCTGCCTATTTCAGAGTTTAAAGATTAGGCTTAGGTTAATTTGCTGGCTCTTATCAGCTGCTCTCCAGGCGTCACAGAGCTCTTTGTATGTGGTGCATCATGCTAAGTGATCTGTCAGTTGCTGGCAACAATCTTTAATTGTAGTCTGTACAGTGTGGGGAGTGTGTTGATAGTTACCGTGATTCTCTAAAGGTTTCTGGTTCATTCCAGTCGTCAAGAAAATCTGGTAATTTTGGTTTGCATTTAGAACACTTGTCTTGACTTTTCATTATTAAATATAGTGATGATCTGATCTTTAAACCATAAATGTTATTCTGAATGGCCCAAATTGTCCATTGCTCTATCTGATGCTTAACTGTAGTTACTGTAGCAGATTGCAGACACAGTGAGGCACTGGAGGCTGGAAATTTGATACTACCTTCATCTGAGGATCCTCCCATATCTATGGCACTGTTATGCCAACATTCATAGCACGTTTATTTATCCAGGCTGAGCCTACTTCTTGGTCACATTTTCAAAGAGGTTTCCAACTAACATTTTCTGTATGGCTCATGTTCTTGCTTGAAATACAGAATACAGCCACCAATAAGCATTGTGAGACAAATCTTGAAAAACAACAACAAAAAAACCAAACATAACACCACCAATATAAGGTGGCCCATAACCATAGTGCCATTCTTCTAGATGTTCAGTTAGTGAAATTCTTAACCCAGGCCTCCTTCCTGTTACTTCAGAAATGGCAGGAGGCCTGGGCTGGACTGATCCCTGTGGCTTGTTCCACTGAGCTAAGGCTGGGATTACACAAACTGTTCTCTTGCTACCATTAGCCATGCCCAGTTATCTCATACACAGACAGTTATTGTCATGGCAGCAGTGTCAGCTTGGGGACACTGGCTCCATTATTGTGACACTGGTTTCTACACAGCAGACAGACACACACACACACATACGGGAGGGACTGGATACACAAAGGACTGTATTATTCTGTGCAACCAAAGTGAGTTTATCCATACAGTGCTGCTGGTCTATTTACACTCCACTTCTGTTGAAACTTAACCTGTCAGGAAGAAGGAGATGATTGTACCTGTTTGTATTGCATACAGCCCCAATTCTAAAAAAGTTGTGACACTGTGTGACATGTAAATAAAAACTGAATGCAATGATTTGCGAATCTCACAAACCCATATTTTACTCACAATAGAAGATAGAAAACATATCAGAGGTTTAAACTGGGACAATTTAGTCTTTCATGAAAAATATTAGCTCATTTTGAATTTAATGGCATCAACACATCTAAAAAATGTTGGTACGGGGGCAACAAAAGGCTGTAAAAGTAAGTGGTACTAAAAAGAAACAGCTGGAGTAACATTTAGCAACTAATTAGGTTGGCAACAGGTCGGGAGAGGCAGAGTTTCTCAGAAGTAAAGATGGCCAGAGGTTCACCAATCTGCAAAAAACTGCATCTACAAAATGTGTAACAATTTAGGAATAATGTTCTTCAATGTAAAATTGTGAAGACTTTTAATGTCATCTGCAATACATAATATCATCAAAAGATTCACAGAATCTGGAGAAATCTCTGTGCTAAAGGACAAGGGCAAAAATCACTATTCGATGCTTGTGATCTTTGGGCCCTCAGGCGGCACTGCATTAAAAACAGGAATGATTCTGTCCTGCAGTCCAGACCTTTCACCAGTTTAAAATCATGTAGTTCATCATGAAATGAAAAATATGATAAAGAAGACCCAGGACTGTTGAGCAGCTAGAATCCTGTATCAGACAAGAATGGGACAAGATTCCTCTTCCAGATGTCCAGCAGCTGGTCTCCTCAGTTCCCAGATGTTTACAGACAGCTATTAAAAGAAGAGGGGATGCTACACAGGGGTAAACATTGTCCCAACTTTTTTGAGACATGTTGCTGCCATCAAACTCAGTGTTTTTCTTAAAATGGTACATTTTCTCAGTGTAAATATTTGATATGTTTTCTATGTTCTGTTGTGAATAAAATGTGGCTTTCTGAGATTTCTGAGATCTTATAAGCATCCCAACTTTTTTGGAATTGGGGTTGTACTTTAACATTGTACAAGTGCCGTGTAAAATTAAGTGCTATATGAAACAATGCTGACTTTTGCTGTATGTTACATGTATAGTATAGCACATATTGTACCCTTAGTGAGTGATAGAATTAAATCTATCTTCCTACAGTAGTCTTCCTACATCTAGGAAATAATTTAATTTTTTTCTGGATGTTCTTCGTAACACCAAAAGTCCACCGCAGTGGGTTTTTTTCCCTATAGAAAAGATTTCTTTGGCCCAACACAAAAGTTTGATCCATTTCCACCAAGACTTTTGTAATATTTATCAACCAAGGCAAGAGCTGACCTGGAAGTAAGTGATCGTGGTATTGCCATTTGATTGTCTGGCTGCAAGGATATGCAAAAACTGCCAAGCTCTATTTCATGAAACTTTGTGGAGCAGGGGCAAACAAAGATCAGAGGACACCCTTGTTTTAGTGCCCATCTAGTTTTGTATTTGTTTCTATTGCAAAATCTGAAAGTCTGTACAGTTCAGTGTGTGTGTGGAGTGATCAAATGCGGAAGTGGATTGTGAAGTCAATGATGCACTTATATGATGTGCAGTCATTTAAGCTAGAAAAATTACTTCCCTGTTTGAAAACAAGCTTCTGACTGAAGTGATGTCATGCAGGTTTCTTTGCAGTGTCTGTTAAGTGTCTCTCAATTGCTTGATGCCACCTAAAGAGCTGACCTGTACAAAAGGTGTTTTAACCTGTGGTTGGTGCTGTGGGTTTCTACCAGCCACTCCACTGCCTGATTTATACACTTTTCCCACAGAGTGAGACTTTCAGGTTAGATTAAATATACCAGGAGTTTAACTATTTGGGTTTTAACCTGGCTGTTGACAAACACTTTTTTAGGTGACTTAAAGTCTAAGATCAGGTATCATCCTTTCTATTTCTGCACGAACAAAAACTGTAATACTTCTGCTGTGTTCAGTTCAAGTATTTTTTTTTGCCCCCCTTCTGTCGTATTGTAGGTAGTGAAGATCCTCGAAAAGCATGATCCCCTGCGCAGCAGCTCCACACTGCCCTCCCTTGGTGTCATCAACCTCAACGCTGGCTCTAGTGGCAGCACTCGTTTCGGCCCCATCCCTGGAGATGAGGCAAGCGCGGTGCAGAACTATGTGGAGCACATGCTCTTCCTGCTGATGGAGGAGGAGAGCGGTCAGGCTGGAGCCATGGGCCCCATCCTGGAGTTTGTGGTGATGGAGAACGTGATGGAGCGTCTGTTTGTGTGGAGCCTCCGTAGAGAGTTCACAGACGACATGAAACTGGAGCAGCTGAAAATGTACGAGATGCTGGTGGGCCAGGCACGCCAGCCTCTGCTGCATCACAAGCCCATCCTGCGGCCACTCATGATGCTGCTGTCCTCCTGTTCGGGCACCACGGCGCCTGCGGTGGAAGCTGAGCTGGTGTTGCTGCTCAACCAGCTGTGCTACGTCCTGGCGAAGGACCCTTCGATTCTGGAGCTGTTTTTCCACACCAGCGAGGATCAGGGAGCCACCAACTTCCTTATCTTCTCCCTGCTCATCCCTTTCATTCACAGAGAGGGCACCGTGGGCCAGCAAGCCAGAGATGCCTTACTGCTCATTATGTCTTTGTCTGCTGAGAATGAGCGAGTGGCCAAACACATCTCAGAGAACACCTACTTCTGTCCGGTCAGTCCCAAGTGAAAAATTACATTTACTTTTTTCCTTATCTTGCTTTTTTTTTTAGTTTTTTATTTCCTCAACTCAGTGGCTCACTTTCTAGTTTCTTTAGCCCACTGCCTCACTAGCATTAGTATTATTGTTCAGTGACATTTCTGTGCCTGGGTGTCATAATTAGTCAGAGAGCAGATGGAGATTAATTCATGGACTTAAAAAAACAAAAAGGGTAAATAAAAATCTGGCACCAAATGTGTGTGGCATTTATAAGATTACAGCATGGCTGCAAGCTAATCCCATGTAAATAATGTAATTTACCCACAGCTGCAGACAGTGCTTTAAAAGAGAGGTTTTAATGTGATGCCAGTTGAGCAAGAGTCTGAATTTAATTGGTTCCACCGGCATTTACAAGAAAGGCACAGTGGAATAATGCTATAGAGAATGTATACGTTACTACAATACTAATAATGCCACCCATCTTACACTTTAATGTGACTGCTCTGGTAAAGGCTCTGTTGCATTTGAGAAGCAGTTCTTGGTATTTACGATGTAGGCATGCCCAGACCATCAAGTTACAAACCCCTTGGCACAAATGTGTGGTGGGCCCTCGCCATCTTGATTTGATGATCATGCTTTTTTTCTTTCTTCGGTAATTAGACATACCATACAGGAATGTGTGCATACATGTACAAGGAATACTTCTAAGTGGAGAGCACTGTACCTTACTCAAAAAATGGAAAGTGTCTGGCATTAAATGAATAATGAAGCAGGCAGAGCTTTTTCAATTCTGTTTTTCTTTATAAGGATAATACTATGTTTGATATGTCCACACACACCCTCTATCTGTTGTACTTGAGTGTTTTAACAGTATATGAATGTTGAAACGATAATTAGTGTGCAAGTAGAGCTCGGAGAGCTGTTCTCAGGAAAAATACACTTTTGGGATGTGTCCACTTAGAAAAGGAATGAAGATTTTTTTTTTCTTTATCTAATAAAAAAAAAAAAAAAAAAAAAAGGAAAAAGAGG
>VUQS01026594.1:5058-18241 GCA_015108495.1 Heterochromis multidens | reverse complement strand
TGGCACCTGTTAAGAGACATGCTTACGAAGCGGATTTCAAACTCAAGGCTATCAGGCACGCAGTAGAACATGGGAACAGAGCAGCTGCGAGAGAATTCAACATTAATGAATCAATGGTGCGGAAGTGGAGGAAGCAAGAAGATGACCTGCGCCAAGTAAAGAAGACCAAACAGAGTTTCCGAGGGAACAAAGCGAGATGGCCACAGTTAGAGGACAAACTTGAACAGTGGGTTATTGAACAGAGAACAGCAGGTAGAAGCGTCTCTACAGTCTCTATTCGACTCAAGGCAACAGCGGTAGCACGTGACATGAAGATCACTGACTGATAATGACGAGAGAGATCCGGGCATGCTTGATGCTGAAATCGCCCAACTGTTTACCTCAGAACTGAGGATGAAGAATTTGATGGATTTGTGGAAGAGGAATGAACTGAAAAAGTGAGTGTATTGTTTTGTATTTTATGTTACAACTGAACAATGTTGAGAGTTATTGTGAATGAGTTGAATAAAGTTTGACTTATCTGACTGTTTTGTTTCGCTGAATGCGCCTTATAATCCGATGCGCCTTATGTATGAAAGTAGACCCATTCATTGATATTGCGCTTTATAATCCGGTGCGCTTTATAGTCCGGAAAATACGGTATATAACAGTTTCCAGTTCAAAGATGTTACGATGCCACAAACCACTACCCGGGACTGCAGCCCTGACAGATGACTGTGCCCCTCTCTCTCTCTCTCTCTCTCTCTCTCTCGACCTCTGACCTCGACCTTGAGTTCAAGGTCACAGAGATTGGAACTGGTTCGAGATTTTTAGTAGATGCACCTATTGGATGAATTTCAAAATCCTACGTCGCCTCGTTCTCGAGTTATCGCATTCACAAGATTTTCAGAAAACTTGACCTCTTACCTTGACCTTTAGGTCAAGGTCACAGACGTTCGAACTTGTCCGAGATTTTTAGTAGATGCACCTAAGGTATCAATTTGAAAATCCTAGGTGACTTCCTTCTTGAGTTATACCTGTGGAAGTTCAAAATCAAGAGCATGTAGCCTGACAGCGATAAAACAATTTGCAAGCAGGTTTCTGATGAAAAATTGGTTTGAGCATGAAAGGAGTTTGTTTGAGCAACAGCAGAGCTCACCACAAAGAGAACAAAGCAAGAAAAAAAAACATCAAAGATCAAAAAAGCACAAATAATGTCTGCAGTGGACAGTTTTTCATTGTTTAAACACTTTGTTTCAGTCCAGTGCAAATAGGTTTAACTCTAGGACTAGTACCAAACATGAACAAGATTACCAGTATTACTAGTTGTTCCACATATTATAGGCAACGTCCCGATGACACTGAATAGCAATAACGTGTAGAGTTGGGTCTGCTTTGACAATGTATTACCTACACACAGCAATATCGAGTGTTCCACCATTCCTCTTACCATTATTTCTCTCATGAACTGAGGAAATGTCTAAAAGAAAACGCTTTGCCATTTTCTCTGTGACAATCAATTAAGTTCAGAGTGACAGACAGCTATATAGAGCAGCCGTGGCTTCTGGTTATTGGGGAAAAGTTTGAGGAAGCAGGTATGGTTAGAAATGGTGAAATTTGCAAGATAATTTCTGACGAGTGACATTCTTAAAAGTTATCTGATTGCTCAAGTCTCTTGGGGTGTCCAAGCTTTTGCATGGTGCTCCTTTGCTTTCTACACTTTTCATACACAAATCTTGCTTAAAATGTTGATCGTTTATTCTTAATTTTATTCCTTTGCCTCTGTATAACAGCACTTTTCTGGATGTGTTTTCTGGACACTTGTCCAGATGGGTAGTCCATGAATGCTTACGAACAACCTTTGTGCCACCCCCCGCTCCAGTATAAAACAAGCATGAGTGTGAGCAGTATCAAAACAGAGCCGAAAGCAGCTTGCATGTAAATCAAGTTTAGTAATTGTCAGGAAAACACACCTGCATTGATGAAAAGAGTGGCTCAAACAACCAGTTCTCAACTTGGAACCGGTTCTCCATTCCCATCTCTAAAAACCCCAAGCAGTTAAAAAAAAACAAGAAAAAAAAAGAAAAAGAAAAAAGCTATGACTGTAAGTGAGTGCTTTGTTGCTTGTCCAAGGAAGCACTTGCTAGATTTTGTTCATCCCAGTTAATAATTACTAAGGTGGAGGTGCAAAGAGCGACTCTGTTTAATGGCTGCCCCTCCCAGTCATTCAAATCCTTTACCGTGCTGACAAGGAATTTGGCCTTTTTGTGAAAACAGAGAAAGTGAGAAATGTTTTGAAGAACTGGCAGACTGGAATATGACCAACACATGAGTCTTTTTGGGAAAGAAAATAAACAAAACCATCAGGATAACCACATCCTCTAAAAGTGGTATAAATTAGTTCCTTTTGGCAGCCTTGCCATGAAACCCACGATAACGCTCACTGAAATACTGTGATATTAAATGTATATATTAATTGGAAGCACTCTGAGAGCGCATATCTCCACCAAGGGAGCTCACTCTCTGGGCAGTATTTACTTTTAAGGGAATAGTATTGTATTTTGTATATATTCATTTTGTTTTCTTTGTTCTTTTAAAGGTACTTTAAGAAGTTTGTAGTGCAGCAAAAATCAGAAAAGGGAAGGATGACAGATGTTTACTTTGATTACACAAACATTATGTAAGAGTAGGTAATGGCTGATAGGTATTGATTTCTAAAGAATTAATGAATAATTTGAGCTTTTTATATAATATTATACTACAGTATATTTCTAACTAACTGGGCAGCTCATTCTCTTTCTCTTGACGATACTTTCTTTAAAGATATAACACATTTCTGGGTCAACTTGAATTAAAAGGCAGATGTGAAATGTAAATGTGAGGTCAGAGGTCAAATGTGACTTATATAATATTATATATATTAAAATATATATATATATATATAATATTTGGATGCAAATATTATATATAAATAATATTTGGCAGGGGTGATTAGCTACAGGGTCATTCATGTTGGGATTTTTTTTTAAAAACTCTTATCGGGAAAATAAGAGTTCATCATCATCATCACAACTTTTGGAAATAATATTAACTTGCCATATAAACTTGCTCTTTCTAATAAAGTTAATTTGGTACATGCTGTCATACCTGGGGAGCATCACACTGAAGTTGGATGAAAATGTGTTTTTTTTCCCATATCTTTAATATCTGACAAACTACCTCACCTCATTTGGACTGCTCTAAAGAATATTATTTGCCTTGTATATGAGAAGCTGTGAAAAAAGCAGCTGCATACGCAACACTGTGGTTTCTACAGGCCTCCAAATCTCCTTTTGTATGAATACATTGAGATAGAATGACCCTATCGGTGTTTCTAATGGTGGATCATTTTCTAGGATTATAGATCTTTACTCACAACGGACACTCGAGATAATGACATCCACAACAAGTCTAAGTCACACTTCATGATATCGATATGTATTTTATGCATATTTGTGTTAATATTAAACTTATGAATCAGAGAAAGCCTCTATTACAGACCATAGCCTAGAGTTTTTTGTTCCAGAGTTATCAGCTAATCTGTGGTGTTAAGTGACACAAGAGTGTATTTCTTTACCCTCCCCTGTGATGCAAGTGCAGCACAAATGGGGCTTTAGACAGTGACAGTCCAGAGAAGACAGAAAACAAGGGAGAAAGAGAGCGATGCAAAGGTCCCTGATCAAAATCAAACTGAGGAATTTGCATAATCTGGTATCCAAAAATACCTCAATAAAATTGCTTTAATGCTCTAACATAAGAAAGAACAAAATAAATAATAATAAAATGACATTTGCAACGTGCAAAATAATGACTGAAGAACATGACAGCGGCTACTTGCAAGAGATCTAAAGTTTTCAGGATGGCTGGTGTTAGCAGCACTTCAGACAAAGCAGCGATCGGCGTCAACGCTGAAACCAATCTAAGTGAAGACTTAAAGGCATTTTAACAACCAAACTGGTCACATTTTCATGCAATGGTGCCCATTGGGCCTGAAAAAAAAAAACAAGTCAGAATATCAGCAGCGTCTGTCATAAATTTGACATGTCAATGCCAGTTAAGGGAACTACCTGTTACTGCAGGCCAAGAGCCAACAGCAACAACAGTAATTATATTAGCAGACAGGTGTGTTTTGAGTTGCCTGGCTTTGTTGTCTTGTATTAGTTTTTCTTGGAATTAAAAAGAAACCCGTCTGTTATTCTGCAGAAGTGATGATTGGAGGTTCAGTCACACAAGAATAGCTCACAGCTGCTCATTTGAAACAAAAAAAATGCATAAAATAAACAAATTTTAGTCTCTGTGAACTGCACTTACACCTAATCTGGACTACATTTGTCCACTTACATCCTTCATGGACCTCCTTCCAACGAAACTGGTGTCTCCTGACGACTGCGAAGACTGAATCGTAGCCGTCCACCGTGATCTTCTCTAAGGCCTCCTTTATATGCGACGGATGGAGACACGGTGATGTAGCCTGGATGTGACAAACTATATCCACCTCTGTGAAAACAAAAGCAGAGGAGTCTTCACTTTGCAGCAGCAGGGTGATGCTTTGTCACCAGCATACAAACACATGGTGTGTGCCTACCTTTATGGAAGTCGAGAAACTCTTGGATGGTTTCTAATGATGAAGAAGAGTCTCTGGAGACTTTAGGACTCCTCCGGTGCACCTGAGCACCCCATGCCTTTGCAACTTCCTCAATCTTGTCGTGGTCCGTTGATACCCACACACTGTGAAAATGAAGGTGCATTATTGGTGTTACTAAATATAATTATCCCTTTGCATACCTGTAGCACTTCACTATATTTATTCTAATTCCTGTATTGGCTCCTCTTTAAATTACATGTACTACACACCAGACTAATTCACCTTTAGCCAAACCTGTTATAACTTTGCTGTGTTGCAGTCCAACACAATTATAGCCAAAGCTATTTTTATTTTCTATGTATACCATCATATATCTATGATTTAATGTTTTCTACCACCTACTGACCAATCAATTCACCAGAAAATAGCATCATCATTTCTGGAAGATCCCTCTGACCTCTGCAGGGAGAGTAGGAGGGTCTAAAGTGTTTCAGTAACGTCTAAAGTCTTTGTGTTTCCCTGATGAGCATCAGTAATAAATACAGAGTCTTAGACGCAACTTTATTCCTTGAATTTTTTTTCTGTTGGCAGCAGACAATTTTGCAGCACTTTTATTGTTCTATAAGCAGTATGAGCAGGTTATGTTCGGAGTTTCGGTTTAAAATCAGCTGGAAGTGCCACGTTTTCACTGGTTCTTTTATTCACAGCATGTTTTAAGTGTGAAATAGATTCTCTGCTGGGGAAACAGGTTTTATATGTGCAGCTTCTACTAAAACCACTGAACGAACCCCAAACCTCGTGTCGAATGTCCGTGTATTAATTTGGTAATTTAGAAAATGTATAAAATGTTGTTATACTTGATTCTAATCTGCTGCTCAGAGTCTTTTACACTGCTAGGACACAGAACACACACTGAGAATACCTGTTCAATCAATCAAATTAATTTCACTTTAATCTGCGGCTATCTAAAGGTGTGTCCACGTCTCCTTTATCAGGCTGTGGGACAATAAGCTTTAATGTTTAAATGGATCCAGCTCTAATGTGCAGCCGTCACCTTTTTTATTCACCATTTGATAACGTCTCTGGAGTAGGGGGCACTCATAGGGATCATTTTCTGTGGAAGAAAAAGTCATATGACCCGTGAAACGCCCCTTAGAGATCGACCAGATGCAGCCAAGACCACCCCTCTAATGTGAACGCCCAGGGGGGAACCCTGGGTTAACCTAGCGTTAAAAATGATGGTCCAGCAAATGTGTCCGTCTGCGTACACATTTCCATTCGGACGGGGAAGTGTGCGTTTCACCCAGCGGAGACGCGCTCCCGTGCAGCAGAGCGAGTTGCAGCTTCATGTGACCGGTACGGGGTCAGTACAGGGCCCAGGTTTTGCTGCATTATTCCACGTTACCTGTCAAGCACTTCGGAGTCCACGGCAGCCCTCAGCACCCATCCGATGAGCGGGACCCCGGCTAACATCTTAATGTTTTTAAGTGGGATCCCTTTGCTTCCTCCTCGGGCTAAAATCAAAGCTGCTATGTGACTCTTGCCCTTCGTGCGTTTGCTTGAAGAATATCCGTCCAGCTCCGCGGTTTCATTGTTGCTCCGTTTAGCGGTTGCCATGACGATGTTAGTACGCCGTTGCGGTTCGTTGTGCTCCTGTTTAGACCTGAGTCCAAATTCAGGCGCTGTGTCCTTCGAGACGGCATTTGTAGGCCGATTAGCCTACGTCACAGCCAGGTGACGAAAGCGGAATTTATGGTTCAGCAGGGCGAGTGAGTCCTGCTTGTGCTGTGCGAACTCCGCTGTGGATCCTTTCCCTATTCCGGCTCACGTGTCAACCAATCAGCATTTGGCCGTCGCTTACGTCATCCGCTTCCAGCGACGCGGGATTTTGGAGGGCTGAACGGCAGCGCGTCTGGGGTGGGTGAAAACCCCTCTCCGTTCGCTGTCCAAACGGAAACGCATACGCAGACGGACACGCGCGGGAGGAAACCCTAAATACTAAACTTAGGACCAAACCTCCTCAAGGCAACTTGAAATGTGGTACCTGTAGAAACTGTCAATACACAAAATATAATAGGAAGTCTTTTAACCACCCAAGTAATGGAATTTTTATTTTTACTCAAAATATACTTTCTTTTTTACTAGTTTATTTTTACACGTATTTGTTCACTGAATTTAAATAGCAGATGAGCTGTGTCAGACACATGAATTTCCCTCTGGGATCAGTAAAGTTATTCTTATTCTTAATTTTTTACTTTTATTTTTAAGTGTCCTTTTTGCTTGATATTCTGTCTCTGTCCATTAAGATGAAGCTACCGTAAAAATTAGAGACTGGTCATTTCTTTGTAAGTGAGCAAACTTACCAGTTTAGCAGGGGATCAAATAATTATTTCCCCCACTGTACATGGGAAATTACAATACTTAAATATTTAGTGACAAAGACACTTCAGAGCAGCTGAAAAAGAAAGCGTTTTTTATTTTGTAAAATGAAAAGTTTTATTAATCTAACTGAGCAGTGAGTGAGTCCCTGGTGGTGCTGCTGGACATGGATGGACAAAGACCCTCCCATGTCTCTGTGCGTGCTGAGCAGCACTGAGGTTTATCCTGCAGGACAGGATAGGATCAGGGCAGCCCAAAGTTGTACATTCAAACACTTAAAGTGTTTAATTATCAGCAACAAAATGTACTTGAAAATAAATCTCAAGCAATACTAACTCATGTCAGTATTTTTGTTTCCTCAGTTAAACAGTGAAACATTTTTGTATTAATATTACTGCTACATTAAGGTGTCTGTTGCATAACACTGCTGTAGATTTTGATATGCTTTACATATTTTAGGATAAGTTAATCTACAGCATTACATCATATTTTATAAGGATGTCATGTGTCTCTATCATCTCTCTCCTGTTAGACCCACTTTCCCAAAATATCAGCCTGTTTAATGTTACGATATCGCACAAGCTTCTCACCCAATATAGGAATATTTACTACAATCCAGTAAAATTTGGCTTACAGCCACAAAGGTCTTGACAAAAAGCCTTATAACTTAGAAACTATGATTCTTACAAGTGTGGTGTGTATTGTCAACATATAGAAAATACTGCATAAAGATTTAAAATATCACGTCACATTTGACCTCTGACCTCCCCTTCAACGTCAATAGAGTGATCTGAAGTTAGAAATATACTGTAGTATAATATTATATAATAAGTTCAAGTTATTCATTAGTTCTTTAGAAATCAGTCCCTATTATCCATCACCTACTCCTACATAATGTTTGTGTAATCAAAGTAAACATCTGTCATCCTACACTTATCTGATTTTTGCTGCACTACAAACTTCTTAAAGAACATTTAAAAAGAAAAAAAGAACAAAGAAAACAAAATGAATATATAGAAAATACGATACTATTCCCATAAAAGTAAATACTGCCAGAGAGTGAGCTGCCTTGTTATTTATTTTTTGCTATCACTATGGGATATTGCCCTAAAATATAACTAACTAAAGCTTTCAGACAATTAAAGTGGTTGCAGTATATTAATATTTGTCTCTGAGACAGTCATGGAGATATAAAGTGATATGAAGTGGAAATAAATAAATGTACCTTGAATTTTACCTCAAGTGCAGTATTTGAGACAAGCGAGTTAAATTCCACCATATATATACCATCTTTGGAACAATTCTCATTATGAATGGCTCCTTTAGGAGTAAGTAAATCTGAAAGATGTTCCCTCCTGAAAGGTTGCAGTACAGTGTGTCATGTGATTTTAAAGCAGAGTTATGTGCGTAAGTCTTGGAACCATAGTCTGAATCCTCTTATGGTTCAGTTTACATAGTTCAGCTTTGAGTTATTATCTCTGTGAGACATTGACAGAACAGCTGCCAGGCACTTTTGAACCAGCACTGAACTACCAAATGGTTCCAGGATTAACTTCAGTTACAGCTTTTGATGTTTCATGTGTAATGCAAAGGAAACATCATCAGGGCTCATCCGGGATTTGAACCCGGGACCTCTCGCACCCGAAGCGAGAATCATACTCCTAGACCAATGAGCCACAGAAACCACAGCTTGTCTGTCTAAAGAAACATTCAGCTGATCCACTTCAAACAACATGAATAAAATTTTTCCTTACTGAGCAATGCAGCAGCTTTAACTGAGGGAGCGCCACACTAGTAGAACAAACTTTAGCGCTTAAAGTTTAGTGCCTAAAGTTTGTTCTACCAGCTTGTCCAAGCCAGAAGTTACAGACAGCAAAACAAAAAAACAAAAAAAACCAAAACAGTCAAATTCAGTTGAAAAATAGAATTCTTTTTTTTTCACCTGTTCTCTCCCCCTTTTTCCTTACTCTTTTTCTTCCTGCCTGTTAACTCTGGCATTGCCATATTAGGAAATAATATTAGAAATGAAAAACAAAAAACAAGAGGAGCCTATGGAGTCTATAGAGCTCATCTTTGTAAAGCAAATATGTTTGGCACAACAGTGCCCTCAGATCCAGATTCTGATTGCAAGAGCTACCAGGCATGACAGGCTAAAAAAAGTAAAATAAAATAAAAAATATAATTCTTTGACCTAAAATTCAAATAAAATGCACATGCCAGAGTAAAATATTCTAATTTAAAAAATGTGTAAGACTAAAAACTCCAGAACAGCTGTATTCACTATGAGACTAATGGAACCCAGGAGTCAGTGGCTCATTGGTCTAGGAGTATGATTCTCGCTTCGGGTGTGAGAGGTCCCGGGTTCAAATCCCGGATGAGCCCTGATGATGTTCTCTTTGCATTACACATAATAAAACATCAAAAGCCATAACTGAAGTTAATCCAGGCACCATTTGGTAGTTCAGTTCACATGATACACTGTACTGCAACCTTTAAGGAGGGAACATCTTTCAGGTTTACTTACTCCTAAAGGAGCCATTCATATTGAGAATTTCTAAATTTTGATATTCTGTCTCTGTCCATTAATAAAATTCTAAAGTTTATTTAAAATTTCACCACTAGATGGCAGTGTTTTATGAGAATGTGATAGTGTAGTCTCCTCTGTAGTAAGAAGCAAGACAGTGCAGGACCTAGGATGAGATTGAGGTGGTGTAGTGGTTCACCCTGTTACATTACAGCAACAAAGTTCTGGGTTCAAACTTCCTGATCTGCTGGAGCCTTTCTTTGGAGTTTATATTTCCTCCCAGTTTAAAAAGATGTGCTTGTTATGTTAACTCGTGGTTCGAACTTGGCTACAGGTATGGTCATGACAGCAAAAAGTTCCTTCTAGTCTCCAGGCCAAAGCGAAAATGAGATCCACACAACAACAGTTTGATTGCTATGAAGTGTTGATCACATTTATCTGTTGTAACTTGACCCCAGCTGAGCCTAAACAACAGGGATTATCTTTAATAGACAAAAGCTACAACTTATAATATGAAGCTACTGTTGAGCAAACTTATCTTATAAGCTGACTCTTACTGTTACTTAGACATAGCCAGCCCCAGCCTAACCTTCTAAATGACTAAATATAACAAAGGGATAGCCATAATATTAGGAAAAGCACTTTTATCTGTTTTGGCTGTCTGTCCACTTATTTCCACTAATTATTTTCAGTGGGGTTAATGATCCATTCCTGTATGTTAACACAGTTAACCATGACTATGTGCTCTTTCTTTCCCCCCATCTTTCTGTCTCACTCACTGTTTGCACAGATGTGTAGAACAGCAACCTTCACCTGTTCATCTATTCTGTGCCACACAGTTCTCATTATGAGTGGATGGAGCTACATTGTGTTACTGGAGTAAAGGACTGCCCCCCACCCTCTGGGTTTAACAGTGTTTTTGGGAGAAACGTCTGCACTGACAGTAGGCACATGGAAAGCATTCACATTACTGGCTTTGATCGTTCCAGCTCCTCATCATCATCATCATCACTTATTCCTTTGCTTTAAAGTTACAGTGTATAAAATTTTCAATTTTATTTGTGAGTAGATTGCAGACTGTAGTAATCTGAGTTCTGTTTTCCTACCACTCCCAA
The DNA here is from genome assembly GCA_015108495.1 of Heterochromis multidens. NCBI lineage: Eukaryota > Metazoa > Chordata > Actinopteri > Cichliformes > Cichlidae > Heterochromis > Heterochromis multidens. The sequence goes on along the minus strand of VUQS01026594.1, from coordinate 7,620 downwards.
TTCAAGTGCATAATCCTAGCTGGCTGCTACAGGAAAAACAAGTTTTAGTCAGCCAAGAGAGATAAAAAACATTACATTTAGACTGTACCCCATAACAGCTGCGGCCGGCTGGCATGTTTCTATTACTGTTTGTGTCAAATAAACATACATTAGATATTTTGCAGTATTTTATGTTTTTACCTCAGAGTCACCTCAAAAATTCTGGCCACCATTCATCTGTAGTGAGTGTGCTCAGACAGCAAAGTGACTCTAGACCTGATCCCCTCAGAGTTTTTCCCTGTTGTAAAGCTGTCAGTCCACTGTTTACCTCAGCTGTCAATGCCGGGTGAGAAGTGCCCACTTTTATATATTCTGGAAGAGGCTGTAAAACTTTGTGAAAAGAGCCCGATACAAGTCAATATGTGAGTGAAGCTCACTTCTGACCAATGACAGCGATACTGAAGTGATTCGTTGAGGATATGTTGAACTTTTCCATCTGTAAGCGCTGTTGTTTTTGATGCTGTTAGCCTCTGTTAGCCGGTGTTAGTGAAACTTTCTTTGAAGTGGATCTAACATTGTTGGACTCTGAGGCTTAGTGAATAAACTCTCATATGATGTGAGAATGTACTAAACTGTTTCTCAGAGGAAAAGTGTGATTTTTAGGACACTCCAGCCTAACATTAGCTGGCATAATGTTAGCTTATAACCAGCTGTTGTTGTTTAGCCGGCTCTTGCCAGCTGTCCGTAGACCGGAGGGTCGCATATCTAATCTGACAATATCGGGAATAAAAAGCTTTTTCTGAATTCTTGTTTCACAGATTTGAATAGAGCACTCAGAGTAAGATGTCAAAACTCACTGTCTGTGAACACAGTTCACTGCGCCATCCACAAATGCAGGTTAAAGCTCTATCATGCAAAGATGAAGCCATATATGAATGTGACCCAGAAACAGCACCATCTTCTCTCGGCCAAAGCTCAGTTAAAATGGACTGAGGTAGAGTGGAAAACTGTTCTGACCGGTCAAACGAATCAAAAATTGATTTTGGAAAAATGGGCACCACACCTGACAGAATACTCAGTTTAAGAGCTGCATCTCTTATGGTACTGGCATGAATCAATACTATGGAATTGCCTACTTATACACTGAGAAAGGCATATACAGATTTTAGAGCAATATATGGGTTCATCTGGGAGTTGAACCCAGGATCTCTCACAACCAAAGCAAGAATCATACCCTGGACCAATGAGTCCTTGTACAGGTACAACTTTGAAATCATCAACAGTGATTCTGTCACCTGCCACTGGTGACACGTCACCATCCACACAAGTTAGTCAGAAGAGATAATTGTTTAAGTCTTAATTAAACTAAATTGCATACAGTGGAGTAAAATGCAGTGCTGGTTGTGGATGCACAATACATACAGCATCATGCACTGAGCCAGGCTATCTGACTTCAACACTTGTGATTAAATGTGCCACATCACAAACGATCTTAGCAGTACACACAATGAGAGAAATTAGTTGCAGTATATTTGAATGTTTTGTCTTTATTGCTGTTAGACGGTTGTCAGTGCCTACCTGCACATTAAGATAAGACTTTCTATTTACATAATCTCTTTCATTTACTGCAGGATCAGTGACAGGGATGTGAGTGCCATCAGTGCAGCCGATCACATTGAGAAACCCTGCAAGACTAAGTTTAATTACTAATCCCAGTCTGAGATTACAGCAGAAAGAGCAGAAGACACTTTTAAATATAAACATGCAGTACAACTGAACTGGGCACTGAACAAGTAGCTGCTTTCATTTTAAATACTTCATTGGAGATCAAAGTTCTTGTTTACAGTGTTGTTCACATGGATGGCCAGGTGCATGTGTGTCGCTTACCTGGGGAACACCTGGCACCAGGATGCACTATGGGAAGAAGCCAAGCCGCCGGAGGCAGCGTGATGCTTTGGGCAATGTTCTGCTGGGAAACCTTGGGTCCTGCCATCCATGTGGATGTTACTTCGACACATATCACCTACCTAAGCATTGTTACAGAACATGTACACCCTTTCATGGAAACAGTATTCCCTGATGGCTGTGGCCTCTTTTAGCAGGATAATGCGCCCTGCCACAAAGCAAAAATGGTTCAGGAATGATTTTAGGAGAACAAATTTCCCCAGATCTCAATCCAATCGAGCATCCGTGGGATGTTGCTGGACAAACAAGTCCGATCCATGGAGGCCCCACCTCTCAACTTACAGGACTTAAAGGATCTGTTGCCAACATCTTGTTGCCAGATACCACAGCACACCTTCAGGGATCTAGTGGGTCCAACACAATATTAGGCAGGTGGTCATAATGTTATGCCTGATCGATGTACTTGTCTAGGCTTAGTTGTGATTATATACAACCTATATTGATTATGAGTGAACTTAAAGTTTGTTCTATTAGTGCAAGTCCTCAGCAATGTAATGTATGAATGGTGATGTCACAGCAGCTCCATCATCTTCTATATGCTATATATATATATATATATATATATATATATATATATATATATACACACGTATATATATATATATGTGTATGTATATA
>VUQS01026571.1:10169-33111 GCA_015108495.1 Heterochromis multidens | reverse complement strand
TGGTGTTCTTAGCAGAGAATGAAGTCACATTACCTCTGTGTGAGATAACGCGAGCTTCTCTTTTCAGTGTTTTGTTAGCCAGTCCAATTACTCCCTTCCTTTGAATTTGTTGCAGACAGGCAGAGAGAATGCAGTTAGGGACTGCGTTAAGAAAAAAGTAGGCAGCAACTTTTAGCTGCAATCCCCAACACTACCTGTCTTTGATGGGCAACAAAACACCTTAAAGATCATCAGACACTACCATTAATGCTACAATAGGAAATTTTAAACCTGCACAAAAAAATGGTTATGTGACTTTAGGTTAATGCATGGAGCCCTGTAGGAGAACCTTTTTTTTTTTTACTATATTACTGCTACAACCCCACTAGTCAAATGACACTTTTTGGGGAAGGTCTCAGGAAGACGTGCTGAGTCCAAAGAACAACTATAGAGCCAATAGTTAAAATACTTGCTGAGAAATTATCTCACTTTCTGTTTAGCTGTTTTGGTTGGCTGTAACTGCCAACTGCTTGCTGTGTGGTAGTGAACCCACACAAAGTGCAACGCAAACCAGAAATGGAGAGTTTACCTTCAAAGTAAAAGCTGCACCTTTTGAAACGTGTTGGTTGCAGCAGTTAGGCAAACTGTAAAAGTAAAACTTTTACTTTGAAGGCGAACATTCTCCACTTCCAGTTTACAATGCACTTTTTCAAGTTTGCAGATAAGTTTTTGTCTTCCATGCAAACTAGAGGTGACCCGGCAATCTGCTAGTGTCCAAATCAATCACAAGGAAGTTTTCGGTGACGCACCCTCTTTGCCGGTGGTTGCAGACCAGTCTCCAGGCCTGTGTGACTAAGGCCTAAAGGAATCTTCAAATTGAACCTGTTGGTAGTGCTAAAGTGCTCAGACATGAAACTTAGTGAAAATAAATAAATAAATAAATAAAAATTAAAAAAAGCAGACTGTCTCTAATCAGTGTGTCAAATTGCAGAACTTCTAACCAAATAAAAACAGAAGAAGAAAATGGTAAATAAAAACAAAATGGATGATTATGCATTTTTTGCCACTTGGTCCCCAATAATGACTTGACTGAGTTGCAGCCATATTCAGCAACAATAGCAATGTACAACTCAGTTTTACTATAGCATTGTATTTTCAGCATTTTTTTTTCCTCTTTACTAGAAATGACTGCTTTCATAAGCTTAAAATCAAATGCCTTTTGGACATGTAATATTCCTCCTTCTTTTGGAGAATTTGTATCAAATCTCTTCTAACAAATCAATGCCGCCCACACAGGATTTCCCTTGGCTTGAAATTCAGATTGAACTTTTTGCCTCATCTTTTTTTTTTTTTTCCAGTGATAAAATTTATTAAAAGTGAAATTCCAATATAGTTTAGGTGCACTTTCAGGGCTCTAGGCTCCAAAAGTCAAACACAGAATAGAATCTGTCAAAGATTCATTTTTATTTCCATGGATAGACGTATCTATCCTTTGTGGAAATTAATTTCACCTTTATTGTAATTTACAGACTGCAGTGAACACAATCATTTACAGGTTAGTGATATTTTCTGTGTGTGATAAAGGAAGGACCATGTGGATTACAGCCAGAAACAGAGGGGGAAAAAATGACATAGTTGCATATGCCCCAGTATATCCTCCTGGAAAATATTTGTAATCAAGTTGATTCATAAAGTAGGAGAAGAACTGTGGAGAGTAATAGTACGCTGCAAAACATGGGGGACACAGGTAGAATTGGCACATTCAAGTGGTCAAAATGTTTGAAAGGTTTGATTTATGGCCATTTTTTATTTATTTCCTGTTAAATGCTCATCTTTATTCTGCTCACTGCAAATGACCACAGGACATGAAGCTATAGAAGGAGACAAAGAATAAGGCAACAGAGGAATAGTGGCAAAAGGCCACCACATCAGGAAATGCACCACAAGAAATTTTCTACAAAAGCAGACTCATCAGTGCTCTGCTGAGCCCACCGACACAATCTCTGGCAAGAATAGACAGCTAAGTGCCCATAAACACAAGGCACACCAAATGCCCTGAACTCAGCACCGCCTGCTGGCTGCCTGGGGAGTACTTCATTTTGTTTTATCAGCTTCTGTTTACCCTGTGTAGGAGCAGTATTGAGCAAAGTGATAAAAGCCTCTACAGGGGCCAAAGCAGTATAGATTAAGTCAACAACAGACCTGAAGGTGAATATGTAAAGGTAACTATTGTTGGCATAGAACCTTTAAGAAAGATTTAATGGAGGTGGGTAGTCTGATTTTCCTGCAAATTGTGTAATTGTAGGGGCCATTTCTGCTCAGTGGACAGAAGGTATGCCACTTATATCTGCATAATTTTTTTAAAAGAGCACAGCACAACTACCCATTTGTGTTAAAGTTTGTCTCTTCCCTATTCTTCATCATTAAAGCTTAGCATTTGGGCCAATTTATCATCACCAGCTCCTATCCATCTCTCCTTGATGCATATCCGAAATCTGATGAGCACAGCCACAGCTAAAGAAATGAAACAAAATTATTTCTCAACATCTGCTCTCCTTCTACCGTGCTGAAGCAATTGGGAGATTTAGCATACAACAGCACAAAGAACAATATGAGCTTCTTATTCGAAAGCTCTTGATTTACAATGCACTATGGGCAGAATTGTGTCCTCGGGAATACATTCTTCTGCTGCGGCACTGTGACAAAGTGATTTAAAAAGAAAAAAAAAAGCCATGGAATTGTTCCTTAATTAGACAGTCAACTGTTAGTGGTATTATAACAAAGTGGAAGCGATTGGGAACAACAGCAACTCAGCCATGAAGTGGTAGGCCATGTAAAATCATAGAGTGGGATTAAGGGGATGCCAACTTTCTGCAGAGTCAATAGCTGAAGACCTCCAAAGTTCGAGTGGCCTTCAGATTAGCTCAAGAACAGTGTATAGAGAGCTTCATGCAATGGGTTTCCGTGGCCGAGCAGCTGCATCCAAGCATCACCAAGCGCAATGCAAAGCGTTGGATGCAGTGGTGTAAAGCACACCGCCACTGGACTCTAGAGCAGTGGAGACGTGTTCTCTGGAGTGACGAATCACGTTTCTCTGTCTGGAAAGTATGGACGAGTCTGGGTTTGGCGGTTTGGCCAGGAGAACGGTACTTATCTGACTTCATTGTGCCAAGTGTAAAGTTTGGGGATTTGGTGTGGGGTTGTTTTTCAGGAGTTGGGCTCGGCCCCTTAGTTCCAGTGAAAGGAACTCTTAATGCTTCAGCATACCAAGACATTTTGGACAATTTCATGCTCCCAGCTTTGTGGGAACAGTTTGGGGATGACCCCTTCCTGTTCCAACATGACTGCACACCAGTGCACAAAGCAAGGTCCATAAAGACATGGATAAGTGAGTTTGGTGTGGAAGAACTTGACTGGCCTGCACAGAGTCCTGACCTCAACCCAATAAAACACCTTTGGGATAAATTAGAGCGGAGACTGTGAGCCAGGCCTTCTTATCCAACATCAGTGTCTGACCTCACAAATGCACTTCTGAAAGAATGGTCAAAAATTCCCATAAACACACTCCTGAACCTTGTTGAAAGCCTTCCCAGAAGAGCTGAACCTGTTGCTGCAAAGGGTGGGCCGACATGATATTAAACCCTATGGATTAAGAATGGGATGTCACTCAAGTTCATATGTGTGTGAAGACAGCCGAGCGAATACTTTTGGCAATATAGCTCTAATTTATCCCAAAGGCATTCTCTCGGGCAACAGCTTCAGCTCTTCTGGGAAGGCTTTCAACAAGGTTTAGGAGTGTGTTTATGGGAATTGTGCATGTGTGTGAGACTGTGTTTCTACACTAGCCTATCACAGATATAGCCAACAGAGGCTGAGCATTTTCATCAGTATTGATTGCATCATATCTGTAAGCAGGGGCTGGCTTAGCTGAAGCTGACTGCCCAGAGCCCTTATTAGACTACAGTCACACAGGTGACTATCTAAAGGTGTAGGAGGCAACAGAGCAGCACTTACACTACACAGCTCACTTTCTGTGGCAGATAGTGTGTGACCTTCATCTCTCAAGGGGAAAGAAAAATATGAGTGAGCCTTATAATGTCCATGGCACAAAGGCTCAAAGCACTGCGCACTGCTAGCAGTCTTGTCTAGTGTTTTAGATTTAACTCTCAAGCAAGTATCAGCCTTTCTAAGTTGTCCGTTGTCCTCATTTTGCTGTGCTTTGCACTGAAGTTGTTCACTGCCACACAATGCAATACGTGATGCAATCCATGGACACATTCATAAAGATGCAGGCATTTTGTCAGGTCATTCACATTTGATTGCATTTGCACTCTCAGGAGGCGAACATTTGGCAATCAGCTAAGCAACTAAGAGCTAGTTGTGTGTGTAGTGAAGGGACTGAGGTAGGGGAGTGCAGGGCTGACCATCTGCCACATTTGGGACAGAATTCGAAATGACTTTTCCCACCAGAGGTAGGCAATCATTACTGCCTTTCCTCTCGGTCTGATGCCACTCACATGCCACCCCCTACTTATTACTCCAGTCATTTAATCATAGAGCAGGGAGCCATTGAAAAGTGACTTCTGAGATTTACAAGCTATTAGGATCAGAGGTTGTGTTGAACCCTGTTGGAAATTCCCACCCTTCACTATTTAGTGAATCTGATTCACTCCCCTCTGGTAAATTCCTATTCATCTTGGCAGCACGATATCAAATGCAAATCGAGAATTGGGCTGTTCAATAAACCTAAATGGTCAGCAGTGAATGTGAAGAGCAGGGGCTTCAATGTGTTTTATGACTAAAAATGTGTACTGATAGAAGGAAGAAAGTTTCTAAGAGAAATATTAAGTGCTATGAAGGGAGAGAATAGAAGAGCATACTCTGCTGGCCTTCTGATCTCTGGCTGAGTTATGTCCCAGTGATTGGCTGGCATACACGTGGGCTGTTTTGGAACAGCTTGATCCAAGCATGCTGCTTGGATAGATTTCTATATTGTCTGAACTTTCTTTGGTTGTTGCACAGCACAGTTTAAAAATGAATAATTGAGTAATAATTCACAGACTAAAGCTTTAAAAATATCCTGACATTTTGAGCATATGTTTGCCAAAAAATGTACTTTTTGGTTACAGCTTTTCAATAATTGGCAGATTTTATTAAATTCTTTGGTTCAACTATAATGTACAAGTGTATCTAATGACTTCATAAAGTGGGTCAAAAACAGTTTTCCCCTATTAGAAACAGAGTGAATGAATAAGCTGAGAGCTGAATGAGATGAATGGGATGTGAATCTGTGAAATGTGCTGTGGCAATGTTATAACCTACAAAAGTGAAATTTGTAATGATTGATGGATGAGAGTCACAGTGGGTGAGCCTGGATTTATCAAAAATCCACAACTGACACACTCAACACTGCTGAGAGGGAAAAGACAAGTATGGGTTTTTGCTTAAGTTACAATTTCTTACTCAACATAGGAGAAAAAAAATCCTGTCTCTGCTATTCCAGCAAAATCAAATCTAACTCCTCTGGCACAGCTGGATTAAAATAAGACAACCGAGTATCTGTAATTTGATATAATGCTGCTGATGGAATTGGATTAGTGCTGGTTCACAGTGGAGAAAGAGCGAAGCTGAATGACAAACTGAGGATACATTCTTGATTTAATTATGCAAATGTTATTTCATTCATTATTGGGCCTGCAGACCACAGCACAGCAATCCTGTCTTGATACTTAACGCATGCTTATGTGTGCTGCTCACTGACCAGGGGCTGGAAGATAATTGCACCCTTTCAGGACAGAAGTTTAAATCAGGCTAGCGGCGTTCTACCTGGCAAAGTCCCGTTGGATATAATGACGTTTGAAGCTGCATTTTTTAGGCTGAAAAGAGACCAGACAGCAAGGAAACAAGTGGAAACAGAAGGTGTTAGGCTTGGAGGCGAGGTTGTGTGACTGGTTATGGCAATGGGTTTAAAGGCTGGAGTTTGGAGACAGAATTGAGGCTTGGAGAATCGAGTCTTGAGCTGAGGAAATGTTGTGCCTCTGAGCATAAAAGTTCTTTAACCTTTTCCAGCAAAATAGTCACAGCTTGAGTTTGGAATGGAAACACATGATTAAATTATATAACAAACAAAGTCATATACCTGCTATGGGGAAAATTACCCTCATAATATTAATATACCCATCTGAAGTTTCCATACAACAAACTCTATAACTAGCACAATCACAATCACCTTAATTACTAAGACGTATTCAAAAGTTACTAGTGGCTTCTTGTTTTGCAACTCAGAATTTTGTGTGTGCAATAAATGTCACATGCCCTCTCTCTGTTTGTGCTACTGGTTACAGTCAGGGCTTTGGCCAGACGTGTCAGGAATGCATAGCATCAGTCCTGTCACAGGCAGGGAAGAGAGGAGGGGAGCAAGATAGATGCTGAGTGACACTGAGCTAGCTCTGCCTTCCCTGGAGGAATCCCTTCTGAAGTTGGCTAAAGAAACAGAAAATCCTTCACTTGTCACATGAAACCCTGGTAGGGGATACAGTGGAAAACTAGGTCTTTTTTTTATTTTAATTACCCATTGATACTGGCTAATTCAAGAGGGTGTATTGAAAAGCCGAGGGCTGGCTTAATAACACTGAAGGTGTCTGTTCACGATAAAAGCCCCACAGACACTTTCAGAAAGGTCAGAGCCTCACATTTGAGACAGGTATTAGGAAATGCAGCCATATGAAGCTGGCAGGACATCACCAAAGGGACACAGAGGGGATGGAGACTGAAGGAAGCATGGTGGGGGGGCACATGGTGAGATAAGTGTACCAATCCACAGTAGGAAAGAAAGGAGCGAGGCTGCCATGTACTGAAGATTTGCCAAAGGCTTTGCACACGCTCAACAGGTCCAAAGCTTATATTCATTGAGCATGCTGAGTAAATGCATCGACTTTAACGCCCCAATGGTGTTAGCTCATCATATTAGTTGAGCTCTCTCTCTCCTTTGTGCTGAGGAAATTGCTACACTCAGTGCCCCTACATAAAACAGTAGCAACAAGGAGCTATTCTACAATACAATGCTGTTGTCTGCTTTTCTGACATACCCAGCTTATTGTCAGCTTTTCATTTCCCACTTCTCCATGATGGGTTTATTGTGACACAGGAAAGAAGCAACAGTCATCAACTTATAACGTTTCAAAAAATAGTTAAACACTTTGGGATATATGCTAATACACTCCTTTAAACCTAACTACACATCAACAATGCATGATGTTGAATTTATTTAATCCATAAAATAAGAAATGCAGATACACTTGTTGTTCAGAGAGTTTAGTGATGTAACTACTATTTAGTGATGTAACTACTACGACTGTTAGACAAACAAAAGAAATATCCATGCGTTTCTACTATGTAACAGGCTATTGTTCTCCAAGGAAATTATAAACGCCCCAGATCATCGCTTCTGTCTGTACAAATTAAACAAACAAGTTAAAATGTTACTTTGAGCAATAGCCTATTTGACAAAAAAAAATAATGCCTACACATAAAGGCCAAAAAAAGAATGCATCTCCTCAAATGTCCAGTTAAGGCTGCCTCTAAAAGTGCCAAAGCAAGTCAATCCTATTAGAGCAGAAATGTACACATTTACAGCCTAGTACATTTTTACTTTGTAGCTAATTTCCCCACATAAAATTACAGAATGGGGTCACAAAGTACAGAGTTCCAAACTTCCTCTGCACATCAGCACAAAACTGTGCACCAGAAGCTTCACAGCATGGGTTTCCATGGCTGAGCAGCTCCTGTCGGTGTAATGTGTAAGTGGCCCAGTACTTTTGTCCATATAGTGTAATTAATTACATTTGTGGCTGAGTAAGTATTTTTCAATAAACAGTGGGGTACTGCCGGCATTTGCTCAAGTAACTTACAGTTTTAACTCTAGATTCAACACAAGGACATCAAATTGGTGTCAGTTTTATTCTTTAAACTGCAAATAGAACTTATAATAAGACTTCTTAAAAAATACTGAATAGTTGTTACTAAAAGTACGTTTAGGAAAACATTATTTCCACTACGTTGTCTTTTGACAAAATTTTCTTTTTAAGTCACTTATTAAAGTATTGCTCCCTCTTTCTCTTTAAGTGACTTCAAAACAGCCGCTCTAGAAAGAAGGATAATTATAACCAACAGGAAAACTTAATGCTTATCTTTGATGTTTAAGAAAGACAAGTTGGATTGTGCCTTAAATAGCTGACATGAAAAAAAAATATGGGACAGAAGGATAGCAGTGAGAGTGAAAGGGAAGGTTTACAAGATGGCAGTAAGACCTGCTATAATGTATGGTTTGGAGAGAGTGGCACTAACAAAAAGACAGGAGGTGGAGGTGACAGAGTTGAAGATGGTATGAGTTAAAGATGTTAAGATTTTTGTTGGGAGTGACCAGGAGGAACAGGGTTAGAAAAGAATATATCAGAGGGACAACTCAGGTCAAGCGCTTTAGAGACAAAGTTAGAGAGGCAAGGTTGAGATGGTTTGGACATGTAAAAAGGAGTGATAGTGGATATATTGGGAAAAGGATGTTGAATATGGAGCTTCCAGGCAGGAGGAAAAGAGGAAGACCACAGAGAAGATTCATTGATGTAATGAAGGAGGACATGCAGAGGGATGGTGTAACAGAAGAGGATGGGGTGAGATGGAGGCAGATGATCCACTATGGTGACCCCTAAAGGGAGCAGCCCAAAGAACAAAAGGACCAGAGGTTGCCAGGGGGTCTCTAGGCCTGTGTAACTAGGGCCTTATCCAAGCAAATTTTGAACCCTATGCCCAATTTTAAAAAATAAAGTACTGCTGGCTTCCTTGGATTAAACTGAGTTTGAAGCAACATATGAATAAAAAAATATTCACAGCCCTAAATTTTTCCTGAAAGAAGCCCTAAAGAAGATCTAATAAAATTAGTATCTAATGTACATCTAATACAATTTTATCCAAGCAACTCTCACTACAATGCTATTTAATTATCCTGTGACCTTTAGTTAAACCACAGCCAATGAAGGGTGAATGCACATAGGAATTAAGTGTGTGTATTCATCAGCCAACCTTGAAATGTTTTCATCTATAAAGTTTCACTGCATTCTCTTTCTTTGAATCTGATGATTATCAAAAAGAAACAAAAAACTATACAGACACATCACAAATTTAGCAGGCTGAATAACTGCCATCAACAATTGCCTCAGAGGTTAATAAGTTTTGTGCTCAGTTCAGTCAAAGGTATTTAAAGACACTTTGCTGGGTGTGTATGTGTGTGCTTTTGTTTGTGTGCAGAGTTTATTAAGTAAGGGTAACCATGCTTGGATTGCTAGAGAAAACGACTGGGAAAGGGAGGTGGAAAGAATTCAACAGAAATCACTCGCACAGATCGGATACAGATATAGGATTGGGACACACAGCTGACATTTATCCCTATTGTCATGCTCAATGCTCATTGCAGTAAATGTTAAAGTTGACAGCAATATGAAGGAGATTGCAACTCTTTTGTTCATTCAAAGGAAGGGTGAATGTACACAACCCTCGCACCTACCACTGAGTGTGAAAGCATTAGGAGATGAGGTCCACTACACAAATACCACTGCTTGTATAAAGATAGACACACACATACACAGAGATGCTGTATTTTTATGGGATCTAAAGTATAATAATGATACATCTATCTGTGAAGTGTATATACTCAGTGCTATCACATTGTGATGCTTTTACTTTGCTTGCTCAGATTTTTTAAATAGCATTTGTAAGTTTCATTATTATTTTTGTTGTTGTTTTCTGTTATGGATCTTATCATCATTGTGATTTTCTTTCCACTTCAGAAAAATGATCTTGTTTTTCATTTCCTTGAAGATTGTTGTTGTGGAAGCCCTGAATAATGTATCATGTGCAGGTCTGAAAAGTGAAGCCAATGCAGAAAAATGCTTTCTTTCTAATGGTGAGCAGGATGCTACATCTCTGGTTGCAAAAAAAAGTCCGACAGCATAACAATTTATGGATTCTGCCCCCTTGATTTGTTAATTTAACGAACCTTTGTCCTGATGTGTTTATGGTCTCAATCACTAGTTTCAGGTCTTCATTTTATAAAAATGAACATCATTTTTTGATTAGAGTCAAACAGGACGATGACGACGGGTATGCTTAGGGGGGCCTAATTTGTGATTGACAAGTTGCGATTGTCTGAGCTTGAGGAGCCCTAGGTTTTTAAGTCAGATCCATCCATCTATCATCATGTCCAGTTTCAAAACAACAAGATGCTAAGCTTGAGGCTTCACAAACCATCGGGAGCTGTCAAAATAGTTACATCCATCTCTTATTTACAATAGATGGCGATGTATAAGAAAATGGAATCACTTCATTTTTTATTTCCAAACAATACCTGTGGGTTCCCACTGCACATGAAGCTCACATACAGGCGTTAGTGATAAATCCTAGTGAAAGTGTTTGTTTTTTTTGTTGTTTATTTGTTTGTTTTTATTTTAATTTTTCCTGGCTGATGAACCTCTCATAAGGAGAAGCTGGGGTCAACACAGTGTTATGAGGGTTGGATTCCCTTGCTTCCAACAAACAATCCAGTAGAAATTAATTTAAACCCAATCCACCTCCTTAAAATAATGTTTTAATGAGCTTTACATGTACTATGCATCTATGCATACAGTAATGGTTAAATGTTTTATACTCCTCCACAGATTGTCAGATATTCTGTGTGGTTAGATCTCTGCTCAGGCCAACAGTGGCTGGAATTTCCTGAGGTCATGCAACACTGTGTCAGGATTTGCAGGCAAATGCACGCTCCAAAGGTGGGCAGGAATGACACAAACCACACCTTTAATTGTGGTGGACATGCGATGTGAAAATACAAAGCCCATGTGGCAATAACAAATACAAATACACCCACAAAACTTTATCAAGGCAGGAACACACAAGGGGAGGTTTACAGATGCTTATACACACACAAGGTAATCAAGGGAAGTGGAAACACCAGGGTAACAAGACACAGCTGAAACTAATTAAGACAACAATGAAGGAAGTCAAACCAACAGCAAGGCACAAGAGACAAAAGACTAACAAGCTAAAACAGGAAGTAACTGAATGGGGAATCACATTACAAAGACAAGAAAAAAGTAAACACAAGGAATCAATTATTAATAAACCCCAAGGACACAAAATCCAAGTCCTCAAAACATGAAGTCCCAATAAAATTACTAAACAAACAAAAAACCTTAAACAGAAGCTAAACCAAAAAGTATAAACTAAAACTCAAAATGACAAAAAAACAAAACAAAACCAAAAAACCCCACAGGCCATAACACACTGTGCATTAATAAGGATAATAAAGACAACAAAGCTAACAGGGAGTGAGAGAGATGCTGATCAAGCTTGACTGTGCACACCCACAAAGTCTGGAGAAGCACTCTATACTCTAATCAGCCAAAATAATTGGAGCCACTGGTGGGTTTACTCAAGTATGCAGGGCCTTTTTTTTTTTTCTTTTGTTTGAAATTTGTTTTAGATACAGATGTAATTTTAATATAAATAATGATGCTAACTTATGTTGAATTATTTTATGTTGCAGATAGGTGTCAAAGTTACAGAACCCTGGCTTTGTTCATGCTGGTTCACTGGCATGAATCATTAAAATGCCTAAAAAAAACCCAGTCATTGTTAATTTGATTAGTAGTACCTGCATGTTTCCTCATTTGAAAATCAGAATATCAAAAGAGTAAAAAAGGTAAGGTCTTATGTGTGGCAACAATATTCAGTTCCTACACTTCATATGGCTAGAAGAAAATGCCATTTTAATTTAGCTACTGAATATACTGGAAACAGAGGTCAGAACTCCATACACATGCAATCTCACTAATTAGAGTCAAGGACAATTCAATCAAACTGTCTTTAACCTCAAAGTCCCGCGACAAGGTCTAATCAGCCTAATTAATTGAACTGAAGCACCTCTGTTTGCATGGCATTTGCACATTATAAGGTTAAGTTAGACTGAGCCTGTGTTTGTTGACAGCTGGAAGATAAATTGTATGTGATTTTGAGTGTAAATGTCTTGATCCAGTCATTATCAATTAGTCCTATCACCTATCTTTCACCTTTACAATAGAAATGTGGACCAGTAACTGTCTGTGTCCTGTAATTCTGCTGTATAATAATTAGAATGACTGTCTGAAAACAGTAAGTCAACTGGAAAAGTAGCTTTATGCACCCCAAGTGAATGTGCACAATATTGTTGTATAATCCAGTTCATTACATTATAATGCCACAGCTTGTGCCACCATGAAACCTTGTTATACAAATATTTGTTTTTCATTGTGTTCACTATAGTGTTGAGGAATAAAGAAAGAAAGATTTTCTTTTAATCTCAAAAAGTTGAATCTGTTCATCTGGACGTAGCGTTTTTTTTTTAGTGGGAGAAACGTTTCGTCACCAACTGGTAACTTCTTCAGTCTCAGCTGACTGCAGGCTTCCCCAACCTTATAAACAGTACATTGCATAATGACCGAAACCAGCACCATTGACTAACAATGGGCCATTTGGTCAGTTTCATGAACAATAGTATGCAAATTGTCATCATGAAACTGACCAAATGGCCCATTGTTAGTCAATGGTGCTGGTTTCGGTCATTATGCAATGTACTGTTTATAAGGTTGGGGAAGCCTGCAGTCAGCTGAGACTGAAGAAGTTACCAGTTGGTGACGAAACGTTTCTCCCACTAAAAAAAAACAAAAAAAAACGCTACGTCCAGATGAACAGATTCAACTTTTTGGGATTCTTTTACCTGGATTATTGAGCATGCATCAAGAGATTTTCTTTTAATGTTTTTTTAAAAATTTTATTTCTGATTTAGTGAGCTGAGACACAGCTGTAATTATTACTTTTCATTGTGTTGTCATCAATATGGTCTTCATTTTGCTAGGACTAAAAAAAAAAATCTGTTTTTTTTTCTTTTTTGTACTTTATATTTATAACATGTGTCAAGATGTACATGTACATGTTTCTTCCCTTCAACTATGACATGTACACTGCCCACAAATTTACCATGCTGTGGCAAAAAGTGAACAGTCACTGCAGTACATGGTCTAAAGGAAATCACAGTATAGTCATCAAGGAAAAAGTGGTCTGACAGCAAAAGCTTGGGGCTTGAGGGACACACACACACACAGATGTGATGAAGGCTTCTCCAGAAGGAGAGGAGCATGCTTGTTATATATTTTAAGATTTGGGCCAGGAGACTGCCAAATGTGCTAGTGTGTGTGTTGGCGGGAGGCTCTTTCATCTTCTCAGCCCCTCATCTGTTTTTGTATATAGATAAGAGTATGATGCTGAAAATGACAGTAATATAGAGGAGGTTGAAAAAAAAACACCTAAGAAAGGGGCAATAAAAGGATGAAGTGACAGGGGGAGGTATAAGAATAGAAATGTCATGATGGGAGGAAGTGTAACTCAGTGCAGGGGACCTTCCTCCTCACTCTGACAGAAGCTGTCACTTCCGCACTTCCACACCTCAGAGCTCTACAGCACTGCCCCTCATCACAGCCTACACCCACTGAGCACGAGTCATGGTTCAAATATTTCTAAAATAATGGGGAAACTTAAGTTTTACAGAACATTTTCAGATGAACAGAATGGCGTAAAAGCACAAACTGAACACATAATGTGATGCAGTTTATTTTCATAATATCTTTACTATGCCATCATTTACATCATCTGAGCTTGAAGTTGATCAAGTGTCACATACAAATACATATTCATATTCTTAATTGCTGAAAAATATTTTCGTACTTGTATATGGTGGTTTCTTTCAAATTGATTGCTATGACAATGTATTTGTTGCTAGTTTTGCCAGACAAATTTCATTTTGACTGCTTCTGTTTACTTGCTGTATTTAATAATTCTTAAGACAAATAATCAAGGTTAATGTCTTACTTGTACTACTAAATATAGAAAGAAACTGATTGCTCAGCCACTTTATTTTACAAAAGGTACATTTTTAACATTAAAAAGCTATGCTTATTTTTTGGGGGCTAGAGGAACTGAGATTGACAATCCAGTTTTATAATGGCAAAATTGCAATAACTGTCCAAAAAGTCCAGTCATTGAACAGTTTTAACACAACACCATGTTGCAGTAAGAGCTTTTCCCTAAGAATGAGCAACTATAAAATCTTATAATACTGAACAGTGGTTAAATTCCAGTATATGGTTTTTCAGCTAAAAACTCCAAATGTAAAGCACAGTCTCTACTGTGACTGTAGTTTTTATGAAATTCTTCTTTGATTTTTAAAAGTGGTGGAAACTGGTTAGGTTTATTATTTTCACTTTGTAATACGAGCAGTGAGAGGGCTGGAAATTAGATTTGGGAGGAAACCCACAACACTATAACATATGATAAATTATTAATTTGTATGACTACAACATTAAACTTGTTAAAACTGGTTTAGACTTCTCCCAAAGCACAGCTGTAATTGTGACATTCACATGATGTAGTAAATTCACAACAAAAATAATTCAACGATCTGTAATCATTTATTTAATAGACTACAATCTGTTTTTTGCTTTTCCTACAGTAGTTGGCAAAAGTCTTGAGACATCCCTCATTTCTTTATATTTTGCTTCCAAGGAGACAGACTTTCTTGTAATTCTTTAAAGTGTTCTTGAGCAATAGTTCTCCAGGCTTTCTGGAGGTCTTTCCAGGTTTTTCTTTGGACATCGGCTGCTTTTTTACTCATTTTCATTCCTTGTACCTGACCATTTTCAGAGGAATGTTGTGGTTTTTTTGCCACTTAATCTATGAATCACTCAAACAGAAAAAAGGCAGCTAACTCAAGGGACGAGTTAGGCGCCTCATTCAATTTTAAATTGTATCTTTAGGCACTTTCTTACTAGCAGTCTGTCACAAAAACACAATTTCTGCCCATTTCTTTAGTTGAATCTATGAAAAATGTCTTGTTTGACAGGCATAAAATAGTATTTTTTTCACTCATTTTCAGTCCTTGTACCTGACCCTTTTTTAGAGGAATATTTTGTTGTTTGTTTCTTAACCCTCTTAACAGTGACTTATAAATCAGTGTTAAGAGCATAAAAAAGGCACCTAACTCAGTGGGTGAACCGACAACTTAGTAAATAACCAATTTTATAGGGAGAAAAGGCTGAGGTATGTCTACACAAGAACTGGATTGAAAATCAGTGCCAACAGGTCTTATGAAGTGATGAATCCAACTCTGAAATTTTTGGTTCAGATTGTTGTCAATATGTATGGAAGGTCAGAAGAGAGGTACAACAGTGAGTTTCTACAGCTATCTATAAAATACGGTGGAGGCTCTGTCATGGTTTAGGGCTGTATTTCAGCTAGTGGTGTTGTCAAAATTGATGGAATTATGAACACAGAAAAGTACCGCCAGATTTTGATCCACCATGCAATACCATCTAGAAAACATTTGATTGGCAACAGCTTCATTGTTCAGCATTACAATGATCCCAAACACACTGCCAATGCCGTAAAAGCATACCTGGATAGAAAAACACACAATAGAACACGATCAGTCATAGATTGGCCTCCCCAGAGCCCGGACCTCAAGATGATTAAAGCAGTGTGGGATCATCTTGACAGAGAACAGAACAAAAGCCAGCCAAGATCCAAAGCCTGGTGAACTATTCCTTCAAGAATTTACAAGAAAGCTTACCCTAGAGAGTTCCGGCTGTGCTGAAGAATAAATATGAATATGAAAAATTGTACAAACTCTGTTTTTGCCTTATATACTGTATTTCCATGTATGTTTGCATGTGCTTTGATTAACTGCTGCACCTAATTCCCATTGTCCTACCAAAATATAAAGAAATGAGGGGTGACTCAAGACTTTTGCATAGTACCGTTAATTTTCATTCCTACAGTACATTTCATAATCTAACAGATAAGTTGACCCACAAGACAATCTTTACAAAAACTTGCAGTGCCCCTTTAAGACAGATTGGTATAAAGGACACACAGAGTAACTGAGCAATCTGCTACCCATGGAGGGATAAAGATACGAGGTTGGAGAGATGACAGCAGGGACAGCAAGACATAATGAGCTGATCAAACGATTGTGGAGAATGAAATGCCAGAGTAGCTTAGAGCGGTGACAGGCTGAGCTGTCAGGGATTCCCTGGTCTTGGTGTGACAGTCAGCTGCCTCTGCTCTCACTGGAATCATGGATATTTTTGCCACAGCATCTGCCTAGTTTGCTAATAGAGCTTTGCTTCAGCTAATCTTTTCTAAAATCTTTTCGCACCTCTCAGATTCTGACTTCAACATGGTCACTAATCAGAGATGGCGTCCAAAATGCTATTTTTTTAAATTACCTCACACAGGCTGACGTTTCCTTTGTATTTTCACTCATGCTTTCAGATATCATTGTTGGGTTATCTTTTTTTTTTTGTTTGGTTTAATTAGAAATTGTTGAACAGGCTGCCACTTTATAAAACCTACTCCTTTAAGAATTAAGTAATTGTGTTGAATATAGCCCATATAATCAAGCACAACAATGGTGGCTCTCCCTGTGCTCTTTACACAAAGATCTGTAAAGGGAACATTCCTAGAGGTCACACTTTTTCAGTCACTGTTTGTCGACTTGGTTTGTTTGTGTTACACAGTCAGGAAATGTTTCCATGCCTGTACTACAACAGTCAGCAGTCAAACATGCAATCTCAATTCTTTCTCAAAGATAATGAGGGTTACAGATTGGATGACCTGTGACTCAGTGCTACAGATGTTAGCAGAAAAAATTAAAGGGAGGAGAATATATTAGAATAATAATCATGAAGGTAGTGAGATGTAAACAAATGGCAGATGACTCAAGAGAAAGATCTGTCAGTGTCGAGAAGTCATGTTTGTCCACCGCAGAACAGAACAAATATGTATACAGGCAAATAGAACAACAATGGCATCTCTCTGGAGTCCTCTTTCTCACCAGTCAATGTCTGCTACCCCAATACTTACTTGTCTGTACCTCTAGTTCAGTCAACCAAATTCTGAACATAATATCTGAGTCTAAATGCTACATATTGGACTTAATGGACTGCAGAATTTACTCCCTCTCTTTGCCATTACCCACTGTGTGCTGTGCAGGAGTGATCTTGTTTACTTAGAAATTTTGCCTGTGGGGAAAAAGCGTTTGGACTAAACCATATAGACAGATGAATAAAACGAAGAGCTGAAGGCTGCAAAGCTGCAGACTTACTGTGTCTATTTTGGGGGCCGGCTCCTTCTGATTACAAGGATTAAAATTCAGCACCTTATATTAGGGCTTTGGCACTCACACCTGTGGCCCTCTGGGTGAAAATCTCTTTACTTACATCTTATATTATAATAACTACACTATTTGTACCGTTTCTGCGAGTGGAATTTGGGAGAAAGGCCAAGAATATTTTAGTGTCCGTACCACTTTAATGCCTCTTTAAACTTATAATCTTATATTACATTAATATTTTCATGATCTTAGACCCCATTTTGATTATAGTTATGTTTTTTTTTTTTCAGCACTGGCCATTTACATTCTATAATCACTTCTAATGTATTGCAATCTTTGTTGGATGCAACAAAAAGACCTGTGCTGCATTTAGATTTTCTATCTAAGCACAGAGGATATTCTTGCACAAAAAAAAAATATGCATGCATGTAATAAAAAAAAACAAAAAAACACCACTGATAACAGCCTGAGTGTCTATTCCTTGTTCTCTTCAAACACTGGACCAGGAGACTGCCAAGTAAGAGTATTAAGCTACTGCTAATGTAAAGAGAATATGCTGCCTCACATTAAAAGCGTTCGACTGGCAAAACATGGGGAATTAATTATGAAGGACTCAGAAACTGCAATGTTTTTTTCACTGAAGTAAGTGCTGACTGACTGGTTATCAACAAGCTTTCTTTCTTTTTTTTTTTTTTTTTTTTTTTTTTTTTTTTTTTTTTTTTTTTTTTTTTTTTTTTTTAGTGATCCATTTAATTTTTAATGGAACGAGAAGGGGCAGCCACAGTTTGAGGACCAGTTAGATGAAGAGCTGCAGGTGACAGGCTGTATCCTCCTCAACAGGGTCGCCATCTCCACTGTGACTTTTTTTGCGCAACAGCTACTTGTACCATGTCCTGCATGAGATCAGATCGCGATCAAATTGGACATCTTCGTTAAACCAAAGTGAGCTTGTTGCACTAAAAACAGTTTCACCTGTATTTCCAGTAATGTTGATGCTTAAGGAGTGTTTGTTGTATCATTAAACTGCAATCATGGTAATCCTAGGTGTTGCCAGATCAACCAGGACTAATTATATCAGGAATTTACCTTAGTTTAAACTTTCTCTCTCTCTCATTTCTTAACCATTAATCCGATAACACATTGACTTTAAATGTGAAAGATCCCTGGTTCAAGATCGGTAGGAGAAATAAACCCAGCCTCAGGGGATCACAGGCCCAGATAAATGGGAAGATTGCGTCAGGAAGTGCATCTGGTGTAAAATGGCGTAAAATCTGTGCCAAATCAAACATGCAGATCCATCCTTTGTGGCCACCCCTTGGGAAAATATTGAGCAGCTGAAAGTGCCTTTAATCCAATAGATGTGCTGACTAAACAATCTGTTTATTCTTAAATAGTCCAAGGCCTAAGATTCTGTTCCTCCCCGTCATCTCATAAGATTTTCTGAGACTGCCTAATGCTCTAGGCTGTATCCCACTACTGCCCAAACCTTCCTCAGAGAAGAGAGAATGATATGCAGTCACTGTTCTGAGGGATGAATTATGTTATTTCAATACACTTACAACTAACCTCATTTGACAGTTTTTAGTTTTTTGCACATTTGTCACACTTACATGTTTCAGAGCATCAAACAAATTTTAATATTAGACAAAGATAACCTGAGTAAATAAAATATGCAGTTTTGAAATTATGATTTTCTTTATTAAGGGAAACAAGCTATCCAACCCTACCTGGCCCTATGTGAAAAAGTAACTGCCCCCTAAACCTAACAACTGTTTGTGCCACCCTTGGCAGCAAGAACTGCAATTAAGCGTTTGCGATAACTGGCAATGAGTCTTTCACATCACTGTGGAGGAATTTTGGCCCACTCTTCTTTGCAGAGTTATTTTAATTAAGTCACACTGGAGGGGTTTTGAGCATGAACGGCCTGTTTAAGGTCATGCCAAAGTATGTCAATTGGATTTAAGTCCATACTTTGACTAGGCCACTCCAAAACCTTCACTTTATTTTTTGTTTTGTTTGTTTGAGACACTCAGAGGTGGACTTGCTGGTGTTTCGGATCATTGTGCTGCTGCATAACCCAAGTGTGCTTGAGTTTCAGGGCATGAACTTATTCTCCTTCAGTATTTTCTGGTAGAGAGCAGAATTCATAGTTCCATCAATTACAGCAAGTTGTCCAGGTCCTAAAGCAGCCCCAGACCATCACACTACCACCACCATGTCTGACTGTTGGTATAATGTTCTTTTTATGAAATGCTGTGTTAGTTTGATACCAGATGTAATGGAACTCAAACCTTCCAGAAAGGTCAGCTTTGTCTCGTTAGTGCACAGAATATTTTCCCAAAAGTCTTGGGGATCATCAAGATGTTTTTTGGCAAATGTGATTCGAGCCTTTGTGTTGTTTTTGGTCAGCAGTGGTTTTCTCCTTAGATGCCATTTTTGTCCAGTCTCTTTCTTACTGTTGAATCATGAACTCTGACCTTAACTGAAACAATTGAGGCCTGGAGTTCTTTAGATGTTGTTCTGGGTTCTTTTGTGATGTCCTGAGTCGTCGATGCGCTCATGTGAAGGTTCACCACTGTTCCAAGTTTTCTCCATTTATGGGTATTAGTTCTTACTGTGGTTTGCTGGAGTCCCAAAGCCTTAGAATTGGCTTTGTAACCCTGTCCAGATTGATATATGTCAATGACTTTGTTTCTCATCTGTTCTTGAGTTTCTTTAGATTGTGACATGATGTGTTGCTTTTGGAGATCTTTAACCCTACTTCACTTTATCAGACAGGTTCTGTTTAAGTGATTCCTTGATTCAACATGTCTGGCAGTAATCAGGCCTGGGTGTGGCTAGTGAAATGAACTCAGCTTTCCAAAAAAAATGTGGTTATTCACAGTTAACTCATGATTTAACAGGAGGGGGAAGTTACTTTTTCACACAGGTCCAGATAGGCTTGGATAACTTTTTTCCCTTAAAAAATGAAATCATCATTTAAAAACTGAATTTTCTAATTACATCAGGTTATCTTTGTCTAATATTAAAATTTGTTGATCTGAAACATTTAAGTGTGACAAATATGCAAAAAACTACAAAAATCAGGAAGGGGAAAAATAGTTTTTCACGGCACCCTATATCAAAAATCATGTAATTGCTGATGCCAGCTTCAAATCACACATTGGCATGCTTCATTACCAATGCATGCAATTAAGAATAATCCTTTTTTTATCACCATAATTTTCTCCAGTAAATAAGTCATTTCTGCTTGGGTTCAAATTGTTGCTTCTGGCACAAACAGCTCTACTCTATTTTGTTGTATATGTCAGCCTGTAAAATAGCTGCCATTTTCTCTGGGCAATCAAGAGGCTTTTAGATTGCACTGATAGGAGTTCTCAGAGTTGTTTTGGTGCCTATCTATTTTCTGAGCCTCAGGTCTTAATCTAGAAAATCTCTAAACAATCTAGATCTCCCTAACTGCATGTCCTCCATCTTATCTCTTTCTTTTGGTCTGTGTCCTTCTTGCTTTGTCGCCTGTTCTGTTTGCAACCAGTATTCTGGTATTTATGGGACGTGCTTATTCAACTGTCCAGCTATGAGCTTCAGGAAAAACACTCTCACAAAATTTAAGCTTGTATTGCTTGATTGAGGACATGAGCTTTGTCACACAACCACTCAAGGAAGAAATGAGTCCTTGGTATTTGTCTAAGCGCTTGCTTGTTGTGCTTTGGATTACAAGGAAAGTGAAATAAGACCAATCTCATTATACTCCTTCTTTGCTGAGTGTTTAACTAGAGAAAAAAAGGCCGCTATCTTTGCTGTGTTATTTTATTTTTTTAAACTTTGTTTAATGTCAAAGATCATATCCCTTTAGGATAAGAGATGTATGACTCCTGGGGTGCTAAGCTATGATGACTGCATGGCATTAGTGGTTTCATAGCACAGGGCCAACCCAAAGTCACACTTTGAGCTTCTCACTAAGGTCACTGCACCTCCTGAGGCTTGGAACAGACAGCAGCTTGGCAAGCAAGGGCAAATAAAAAGTAACGTTCCCTTAAAGGCAAGCTGTCTTTGGAAAAATTTGGATGTGAATAATGCAGAGAATTCAGGCCTCTTAGGATTAAATTCTACTGTTTGTGTGGGTGGGCAGTCAAGCAGAGAGAATAACTTCCATGCCACAGTCAGCATTATTTAATCAGTATCAAAGACAAACCGAATTACCGAACTTGCATATGGGAAAGACACCTCTGATACATTCATATCCACTCATGAGACCTATTTGAAGATTAATTAATTAATTTCCAGCATCCC
Source organism: Heterochromis multidens (assembly GCA_015108495.1). Lineage (NCBI taxonomy): Eukaryota > Metazoa > Chordata > Actinopteri > Cichliformes > Cichlidae > Heterochromis > Heterochromis multidens. The sequence goes on along the minus strand of VUQS01026571.1, from coordinate 11,585 downwards.
TTGGTAAATGTTCACAATTATAAAAGAATATGAACAGCAAAATGAGCAAAAATCATTTTTTCTCCAGTTAGTCACCTTTAATAGTGCACTGCAGAGGAAGAAAACACTGAGATGAAAACCTAACTTGCGAAAGAAAATTTAAGGTGACTGCTAAATCTCACTGGTAAACATGCACAGATGAGTCTGTCGTTTTCTTCCCAAGATAAAAATACAGTGTATTACACCCATACCAAACATACACTGAACACCAGGCATGGAAAACGACAGCCAAAACCTGTCCTTTACACCTTCAATGGAGAAAACAACAGATTCTAGTTGACCCCAATTATCCTGCCTTCACCACAGTCTCCGTAGGTGAGATACGAACAGGATCCGCTGCCCTTCAAGGCCAGAGGGCGACTCTATCTGGTCTGCTGAAATAAAGCTTGCTCAATACAACAATAACTTCAAGCCCCAAAGAAACATATAAGATCAAATGCTCCCCTCAGTCTGAATACATGATTGAAACTTGCTATTAAATATTAAGGTTCTGTATCCATAAAAACAAAGAAAAACCATACACAAAGGAATGTGGCATCTATGGTTTCTTGATACACCAGTTTTGTTACTTACTATGTTACTATTTAATCTCAGATATAGGTATCAGTTTGTAGTCCAGCAGGAAGGTCACAAGCTTTCCAAAGCTGAACAACATACAGTGTAATCTGAAGCTGCACCTGCATTTAAGTGAAAGGGGCAGCTGTATTAGAGGTTTCATGTTTGTGTTTGTGCACTGTCTCATAGAAGAACTTAATGCTTGGTAACCAACCTAACTTAATATCCTATTAGGGAAGATCAAGTTTACTGATGGGGGAGCCTGAGCTTTCTCACAAACAGATTTTAGCTCTGTGTTGTGTAGAGGGAATATGGGAGATAAACTCACTTCATTACGGTGATCAAGCACTTTGTGGCTGGGACTTCTGTGGTAGAATACAACACTTAGTTGTGATGATGATATTGTGTGAAATTGCTTTTTTTGAAATGTGGCACAGATTCACAACAGCAAATCCTAGAGCCTAGAATGTGAATCTCCCACACTCACACATGCAAACACTGCAAACACACAAAGGGCACATCCAAGATGTTTTATGCATTCTTTGGACACATCTCTCTATCTGAGTTTGTCCATGTCAAACACAATCAGGGCTCTTGTTGGCCGGATAATCCGTGCACTGTGAGAGCAGACATAGAGTTAGACCACTTAGCCCAGAGATAGATATTAATGATAGCGTACACACGGAATGCAGGCACTGTAGCTACACACTTAAAATCAGAGGAGCTTCTTTTTTTATTTTGTTTTCCCACAGATGGAATGAGAGCTACAGCAAGGGGATTCATTTTAGATACAACTTGAAGCTTAATTCAGCTCATATCAAG
>VUQS01026569.1:9299-31192 GCA_015108495.1 Heterochromis multidens | reverse complement strand
CTGTTTTGATGAAGGCCCAGTTGGGATAACCACAAGTTTTAAGAGCTTTCTTTACATGTGTGTGTTCCTTTTCTTTCCCTTCTGCCTTAGAGGGAACGTTTTCTGCTCGGTGTTGCAGGGTCCTGATCACCCCAAGTTTGTGTTCCAGAGGGTGGTGGGAGTCAAAGAGTAGGTACTGGTCTGTGTCTATGGGCTTCCGGTAAACTTCAATGTTGAGGCTTCCATCCCTCTCCATGCCCACCGCACAGTCCAGAAATGGCAAACTATTATCCTTTGGATCTTCCCGGGTGAACTTTATGTTTTTATCCACTGAGTTGATGTGAACAGAGAAGGCTTCTACTTCTAGGGTTTTGATTTTGACCCAGGTGTCATCTACATACCTGTACCAGTGGCTAGGTGCTGTCCCTTTGAAAGAGCCGAGAGCTTTACTTTCCACTTCCTGCATGTAAAGGTTGGCTACAATGGGTGACACTGGGGAGCCCATGGCACATCCATGCTTTTGTCTGTAGAAACCCTCGTTGTATTTAAAATATGTCATGGTAAGGCAGAGGTCTACTTAGTTAAAGGGTGTACTTAGTTTTTCACAGGACAGCACTGAGTCCTGTGAAAGCTTTCTCTTTCACATGACTGTATGTCCTTCTCACAATCAATACAGCTTTAAAAGTAATAGGTGTGATATGAGTGATAGCACACCATTGTCAAATTTTCCAAAAATGTGATTTAGGTCTTGACACTTTTATAAGGTTCTCATTCATAAAACAATATTTAACTGCACAAATGGCTCAGATAATCTGTCCATTAAATAAAAAATATCACTGTGAAAGAGTCATGACTAGAGGGGCATTGAGGGATAACTGTGGATTTCCAGTGCACACAAACAGCTTTTGATCAGTCTTCTTTTTGCAGTAAAATCCTCATCCTTATTAGACGACTTATGAGCAGAAAAGTGAAACCATATCTGAAACCACAACAACAAACATTCATGAGTGATATATTGTTGAATACCGATGAACAACTGGCTGACTTATTATGGTCATATACCTATGGTACACTTAAACATACCTAAATATCACTCCATTTGTCATTAAATATACATCAATATATAACCCCTATAATCCTCTTTGGGGTTGTATCCCCTTTGGAGTTGCGTCAGGAAGGGCATCGAGTGTAAAATTATGCCAAATCAAACATGCAGAGCTACCTGCTGTGGCGACCCAAGGGAACAGCCGAAAGTAGCTTTATCTTCTTTTTTCTTCTTCGTCTTTGTCTTCATCTTTGTCTTCTCCGTCTTCTCCTATATAACTACTAAAATTAAACAGATCCTCAAACCAAATCTAACTTAAACATAGCCAACCTGGGTAAGCACAAAGTTTGAAATTTGAAGCAGAAACGTTATGTAATATAAACTGAGCCTGCTTTAAAAAAAAAAAAACATTCACCCCCTTTTTTTCCAAAAGAAAACTTAATTGCAGTCTGCACTAAAAACTGGTTGCTGCTCAACTGGACAAATCCAGACCTGATTACTACCAGCTCTTTTCATCAGTTAATTAGATAATTTTCCAAAGGATGAAGTATGCTCAATGGTCCCACCTGTAGCACACTCTGCCAAATAAATAAAAAATAAAATAAAATCCAGCAGACACGAGGAAGAAGATGTCTGAAATACATCTTCTGGAATGCTTTCAAAAACATGTCTAAGACTTTTGGATTCCAATGGTGCACAGTGTGAGAGATTATCCAAAAGCTGAGAAAACTTGGAGCGATAGTGAGCCTTCTGAGAAGTGGCCAACCTTCCTCCAAAAGCACAGTGGTGCCTCATCCAGGAAGTCTAAAAAGATACAAGGAAAACATCCAAGGAAGCACAGGCCTCTCTCACCTAAGTAAATCTCAGTGTTCATGTTTCCACTATCCAACAGACACTGGGCAAAATGACAGAGTGGTGAATTGAACACCACTTCAATCCCAGAAGAAAATTAAGGCTTGTCTCACGTGTTTTGGGAGAATTTTCTGAGTTGAAGTACTTAGAAGACAGGGGCCCTGTTACATGTGCTGTACACCACAGACTACACAGAATTTTATACAAATAAAAAGAGCATTATACTTACAGACATAGACAGAGGTAGGAGTAACTGCTTCAGGGCCAGGGCAACTCTCCATAATTGAGGGAAGCATGAATTTGGCTCTCTGGCAGAAAATCCTCAAGGATAACATCAGATCATCCGTGGGCGAGTTAAAGCTCAAGTGCAAGTCAGTTATACAGCAAGACAATGATCACAAACAGGAGAGCAAGTCCACCTCTGACTGACTTGGGAATAAAATTAACACTTGGGGGTGGCTTAAGATCTGGAATTGAACCCCAATGAAATGCTGTGGTGGAACCTCAAAAGAGCCATTCATTTCTACAAACCTGTGCTGCAGACCTGTGAGAAGAGTGGGCCACAAATCCATGAAAAATGTCAGATCTATTGGCTGCAGTTGTTGCTGCTAAAGGTACCACAAATGGAGCAAAGCCTGCAAGTCAGTTCAGGCAGGAAACTCGAGCTGTGCTGTGTAATAAACACGTAACATGCCTTACTCTGTTTACGTAATATTCCAAACGTACACTCCCAATTTAGCATTTTATTTAGGCTGCAGATCTTCCCATCCCTCCCTCTGACAAGGCAATGCCGCTGTCAGCTTTTTCAACCCCTTCTCCACCACAGCCTCTGCCTGTAGGCTCTGGGAGATAATTACTCATCACTCACCAATTTATATGTGTATCATCTCTGCGGCAAGTGACGTCATCACCAAACTGCAACTATATTTCTTATGCTGAAATGAATCATTTCAAAAGTAAGTTGTCTGATTGAACTAGCTATTACTTTCAAGGACCAATTGCTTTTTCACACTGGTATTGGATTGCCTTTTGCCTTCAATAGATGTAATTATAATTTAAATTTCACATTTTGTGTTTATTCAAGTTGCCTTTTTTAGGTTAAATTTGCTTGACTCAATTTAGTGTTAGATACACATAAAAATGGAAGAAATCAAAAGGGGTTCGAATACCTTTATCAGCATTGCAAACATGTACACATTTGTTTTTGTCTGTCCTGATTTTTTGATCCTGTTTAAAGCCCAAGATGGCATCTACTGCACCTCTTTCCTGTGTGACCATGTGTATAGTAAACAAAAAATAATAATAACATAATCAAAACATGGGCTTCGTTCAACAATCTAATCTTAGGCATGTTAACTTGCAGTTCAGCAGTGTGCCCTGCATGCAACAGTGAAGTGTTTTGGGGCTATTGCTCCTTCAGCAATCAGCAGTCTAACTCAGAAGGGTGCACAGAGTGGTCAAGCATGAAGCAATTTCGTAGTTTTGTGTTATACAATATCATAGTCTGAAAGTAGCTTAATAACATGTTTGAAGAGAAAAGGAGCAGAGCCAGCTGCATTACCCAAAAGAAAACAAATGCATGGTTGATATGTGATGAGAGATTTTTACAACCAGGACGTAACTAGGCCAGTAGTGTCTGTATACTACAATGGCTATCAATGCAGATCAGTTCGATGTGCTTTGAGTCAATAATCCACATCATTACTATCAAAGTCTTATCTAATCACGGCAGTAATCTGTGCTGATTTGAGCCGAACAATTCCACAATCAAGTCGACAGTTGACGGACATGATCTCTCATTAGAGTGACTGTTGGTGGATTTGCTGTTCAAATTAGTTTGTTGTTGTCTTATTTTCTTCCTCTTCTCTTCATTTCTCTTCCCTCTTTTTTTTTTTCACCCCATCAATTCCAGTCATAGCTGCCATTACAACTGTATGGTCTCACACAGTCCCACCAGCTTAGAAAACATCCCTAAATGAGAGTGGCGTTGTTCTAAAGCAACGTGCCGTGCATGTTTAGCTGATTTACATCAAAATGATCTATGTTTTTTTAGGTACTGAATGAAATTAATTATGTAAACTAACTGTGGTGTTCATTTGCATTTCTTGATTGATTTCCGTCTGTTTTGTGTGAGGAAAAATGAAGAGGGGAGATGGGCACTGTCATTTGTACGGCCATTGAAATTGCAAAAGGCGTTTGCCCTCAGGAAGTTCGGCAGATAATTGCAAGCATCTGTCTTGATGTGCACATGTATGAATCCTGAATAAGTTTGGATATGCATGGCAGTCAAATGTGTGACCTTTGTGCATGCCTGATTGTGTATCCACCTTGCTGGTGTCAGTCAGTGGGCAGGCTTAGTTTGTCTTTGATGGATCTATTTGTTTTCTGTGTTAGTATGTATGTGTCTGTAAGGTATTGGATATGCATATTCCCAAACACATTTCTTTCTCTTTTTCTGTGCCTCTCTCTACTCCCTGCCAGATTACCTGTTAAATATCTATACGCTTGTGTGTCTGCAGCTCTCCTCCAAAACGAAATGAACGACCCAGTTAAATAATAAGCTGAAGGCTAACAGAGGGACCCCATCAACCTCTGAGCTGTATCCTCTCTGAAGCCATCAATCGTGGGACTAAAGCTAGGCTGCATAATGACATTGTGGCAGTGTACTCGCACTGTGCTGCAAAACATATTAATGTTACCCATAATGAGTTTGACAGTCCAATATGTTTGTCAGGGATCAGGGTGAATTTTAGCTGGCAAACACTGCCCTCAAATGGCAGAGAGGAGTTACAGCAGCTGCAGTAAAAGCTGCTGTGTTGTCAGGCTTCGTGAAATGCAAACATGTCATGTACATGATTGTTTTAGAATGCACTCTTTAATCATTAAAATGGCACTCAGATACCATCAGTTACTTAATTAATCTTATTCTGTGAATGTTGCTGCTGGCTTGATGAACATTTCTTTGTGTATGTCTTTTCGTATGAACTTACTTTCTATGTATTTTTCATTTGCCACAAATTTGAATATACAAAAACAGAGATTTCTGATTTTAACCCAGTAATGTTTTGTATTTAAAGTATGACTGGCTACTGCACATGGCTTTTTTTTTTTTTACCAACATGCCTGCTTTCCTTGCCTATATCCTAGAATCTTGGAACTCCAGCAGAATGGTGACATGGATATACTAAAACTCAAGTGGTGGCCCAAGGACAGCCCCTGTGACCTCTACAGCTCAGTCCAAACACGACAGCGCGGCAATGCCCTTGATATCCACAGCTTTGCTGGCGTTTTCTGCGTCCTGGCTGCCGGCGTGGTGCTTTCCTGTCTCATTGCCATGGTGGAAAGCTGGTGGTCACGAAGGAAGGGATCCAGGGTCCCCTCCAAGGAGGTAGGGTGATGGATGAGTGACTGAAAGGAGGAACAATGATACAGAAGGCATTACAGGGCCTACAATAGATCCTAGCTCTTTTTATCCTGTGAGAAGGGAAGAACATAAATATGTAATAGGTTGAACAAAGGGAATAGATGGATCAAGACAAGAAAAAAATGGTAAAGTGAGAGTAGAGAGATTTTGATAGAATGGGTGATGGGTTTATTTTCAGGTCAAGCTAAGGAAAGGGGAGAAGGATGTAACATAAAGTTTAGACTTTGAGTAATTGTTTGTGTAATTAAAGATACCATCAAATTCCTCCAATTTGGGATGTATGAGCACCAAACATATGAGTGGAGCCTTCATAGTGAAGGAGGCCTGAATACTGACAGCCCCCAGAACTGCTGAAAATCACCCTTGTTCACAATGTTACTTCCCCTAAAGTAAATTTGCACACAAGCAGTGTCAGCAATACACTCCCTATAGCACACATTGTAACTGAATTTTTAGCTAGGCTTTTGCATAATCTGTCAAAAAGAATTTTGGAAGTCTTTTATTAGCTCTCCAGTAATATAATTGGCATTGATCTTTTGCTTAGTCTTGTGAATATAAAGCTCTCCGAAGATAGTAAACAAAAAGGTCAATCACAACTTGAACGATTTCAGAAGCCCAGTGAAAAAAATTAATTTTACTTTCACCCACAATCACGATCTGAACACAGAGACTATTAGCTTATAAAACATCCTGTCATGTTTTTAATTCTAATTATTTGTGTAATTAAAGTTACCATCAAATTATCAAAATGATTACCAGAGACATTGTATTCCAAAAGCAAATTGAATGTCAGTGTAAACTGAATTAAGCAGCAAATTAAACTTAGGTTAATTGAAGTGAGTGTTAATTTTTCACTCATGTGTTAGTCCTACTTAATCATCATTACGGTATACTCCCAATTTATAGTGATGTCAAATAAAATCAAATATTAATAAGTGATGGTCTGGGTGACACATCCAAGTAGCTGCATGTCTTGACAGTTAAATCGCAAGCCCAACACACAAGCTTCAACACCTGGTTGATGCTAGCATCACAAAAGTCTCTACAGCGTTTTATACACAACATACAACCCCAGTTCAGATCCTCAGTATTAATAAATTGTTGTCATTAGTCTTTATATAATCTTTCACAACTAGAGAATATTTGCCCTATAATGCATTTAGTATCCTACTGCTGCTGTTCTGTGAAATCTCACCTCACTTTTAATGTTCTTTTGATGGTGTTAGTTAAATAAAAATGACACAAATACATCAGTGTCAACAGGATCATCAACCACTTATTTTTAAGTTAATTTTTTTTTTTGAGAAAAGAGGACACTGGCACTGTTAAAAGCAGAATACAGAAACAGCTAGAGGGCCTGTTGGAATGCTGCAGACTAAAGAGTCAGGAGCACTGACTCACAGTATTAAACATGGGTATTTATACCAGCGTACTAAACAGTGGCAACACTCCACCTTGTAAATTAGCAGCAGCACCCTGTGAAATATCCAATCAGGCTGTGTGCGGTTGATCACCTCAGCAGGGATATCATTTGAGGCAATCAAAATGACTCTGGTAACATCTTCTTCTGGTAGGAACCCTGCTGTATGTGTGACATGGTAGCTTTGTTTGCTCCCTCATTAATAAAACTTGTGATATCTTCAAAGAAAAGCCCAAATGGCAGCATTTTACTTTTGTTGCCACATTTGGTGGCATCTAACAACTTGCCCTGACACAGGCTCAACTGCTTTAAACTAGTGATGGCCATTGCTGCAACCTCTTTGTTCAGTTATCCATAAACCAGCCTGGAATTCACCAACCCTGCAAAAATCTCTTGTACCTACTGCTGTTTACCAGAACACAGAAGGAGAAATTGTTAATAAATATATAAATGAAAATGTAGCAAATTTGATATGCAAAACATGCCACTGATGAACTGAAAGAAATGTAATTATGTGTGAAATAATATTTTCACTTTTGGTGAAAAGTTTATTATTTATGCGTCTGCAACAAATTAGAGTGAGACACGAAGCAGCAAAGATGAAATTTTTGCTGAAAATGTTTTTCCTATCAGGTAAATTACTTCAGCTTCAGACTACTGCGTTTTCCCCTCTGAGGAAGCTGTTTAATCAAGACAGGTTAAGGTTAATGGACTTAAAAAACTCATGCAAAATTGATACTTAAACAGAACATCATAAAAACATCTTACTGTCAGTCAGAAGAGATGTATTTTGAAATGTCTAACATAATATATCACAGATTTTTGGGCTGGATAAAAAATGTCTACGGCTACTGATTTGTTCTCTGCATGACTCTGAAGACAAGAACAAGTAAAAAAAAAAAAAAAAAGTCTGTCCCCTCTCCTTAATCACTGGTGTCACGCTAATTTAAAGTTCCACTAAGAATAATTTGGAAAAAAATGACAAATAGAGGGGGAGTGGAAATTGTGACTGTACAGTCAGGATGATTTAGAGACGGTTCAGGTTACTTTTCATGATAAAACACCAATAACACTAGTCATCTGGAAAGTCAATTAGAGGAAAGTTTCTGCATGAAAACTCTATAAATCATTAAATGATTAAATGAGAGAACATTGATATATCATCAAAAAATTACTGCATCGCTACAATATCTAAATTCTCTTTAGTTATGGTAATTTAGTAACTTAAATGGTGATGTCCTTTGACATGAAGGGCAGAAATACACTGGAGGCAGAGGAGTGCTTTGTTGCTTGAACAATGCGTCTCATCAGCTAATGTGTGCAAGCCTATTTGGCATAAAACCTGAAAGTCTGACATACAGCACCTTTGTTTACTCCAGTCCAATACACCACCTGCAAGGCTTGAAACAGCTCAACGGCAGCAAGTGATTAGTTATGTTTATTACGCGCCCTTCAGGCTCCTTGTTTATTGATCAATATAATTGTGTAGTTTCATTTAGTCCCAATGTTGATTCTTTCCTCTTTAAAGACCTAATCAGTTTAAGGCTTGATTTGCTAATGTTATGAAGGGATTCGTGCACTTTTGTGAATATATAAGAAGGAGCTAAAGGGTCACATGCAGACTCCTCCCATTTCTGGCAGTTTGCCATTGGGAAGTTTTCCATACATCTGGCATAATGTGTCATTAAACTCACTACAAGATGCAGTGAGAATGGAGCAACATGTTGACTGCAGTCCTCTCTGCTTAATTGTTATTTAGTTTCTTCTATACTGAGATTGTAATTTCATTTTCTACCATCTAATTGCTTTGGTAAATCAAGTTAAATGTATTAGATGTTTACCCAGCATGCTAGCACTCATGTAGAGATCATTCTAGATGTAAGTGAAGCAGAGATTGTATATTTCTTAGTTGAGTTCCTGCCTAAGCATTGTAGCTAATAAGAAAAACAGCTATTAATTTTAAGCTCTTCTTCCACAACATATGTTGGATAGCAACACATGCAACATTGGCATCTTCACTAACTGCCAGTGTCTCATTGTTTATCAGTAGTCAGCTTTTTTCTTTTTTTTTTATGTGCACTCACACACAGTGTACCCCCTACCTCTAACTCCCTGCTCAGTTAGCAGCTTTAATCTGTCATTCAGACCAGTAGTCATGTCTATCACTGAGCAGACACAAAGACACCAAACCTTGAGTTGACCCAAAGTCATGTTAAGCCCAGTGTGGCTCTGCTGAAACACAAACAACCCCCCGCTATCTTCATTTACCACTAAGACCAGCCAGTGGAATCAGCCCCAGATTAAATTCAGGAGTGGAGTCACGTAAATGACAACAGGAGGGACAGCAGGGATTTAAACCATAGTAGTGTTTCTCTTTGTAGATCTTGTTCAAGGTTTCACATATCAAGGACTCAGGTAGTCAAAAACACAGGGAACTCACTATTATTATTTATTTAGTTTTATATGGATGCACTTCATGGAATGCAGTTCGATCTAGTGATCTTACATTGAATATATTAAGACACATCACCTGTAATATGGATGAAATATAACCATAATACAATACCTCAGTGAGTGAGAATCAATAGAGTTATGTAATTTGGTTTTTCATATGTAGATGAGGGAGTGAGATTTTATTTGAGTGTGAATCAAAACACAGCACTCATAAAGCAGAGGGAGCAAACAGATGGGATATCAAAGTTAAGACCAGACTAATAGAGCATCATTAAAATAGTCCATTCACTGGCTCCATGGTAAAAATGAAGTTGGCTCAGTCAGCCGTGATTGTTTTTGATGGATGACCCCTGACATTCATCCTTCACCCTGTCACAGCATTGACCTATTGATTGCTGTTATATAGCTCAAGGTTTGCACAGAGCAACCGCTGAACATAAAGGAGTCAGTATGCTTCAAATGCAATGCCTGCCGGATCATCGAACAGAAACCTTCGACACCTACATGTTTCCCCATCACAAACTCTGAAACCAACAATCTAACAAGCGTGGTCAGCTCACTCAATGATAGATGTGGAGGGGGAAATGTAGGCAGGATGTGAACTTGTCTTTCACGCTCTCTATTTTCATTCTGCACACAGCTTCTGCCATCACTTTTCAACGAACATGAAATTCATTGAGGAGTTACTGGCCCTAAGCGTGAGCTGTGTGCATCCCTATATCACAATCAGACAATTATATTTCACTGTGAGAGTTTTCATAGTCAGACATCAAGACAAATTGCTATTATTATTTAAGAGCAACTTTAAAATAGAATTCACCTCATTAGACATTTTTATTTGGCTGAAATTTTATTTCTCTTTTTTTCTAAATACATCTCTTTCTTGTAAAAACTGTGAAAATGCCACACTCTGATCTCAAATCACCATCTGTGCAGAATGTTTTCAAACGGGCAGCCAGCTGCAAAGACGGTTGCTGAGAACAGAACAGGAGAGTGTCAAGCTGGGACCACTACAGCATGTCCTGACTCAGTGGAGGAAGGAAGACAAATTTAAGTCAACTTCAAAGCAGCTAATTAGATAAATTGCATATGTTGCAATTTATCGACTTGGGAAATCTCTGCCTCTGCATGCAATTTGGCCTTAGTCATGGCCAGTGGAGTAAGTCTAGTGTGTTTAAAGTCAACTTCCAAAAGTTAAATTAATAAAGTGAATCAAGCCATAAAGCTTGTAATTAACTCCACGCTTTACTTTCTAACAGTTTGAATAAAGAACTTGATGGCCTCCATCTTACTGTCACAGCAAATGTTGAAACTACTTGAAACCATTACAACGGGTCAAGAGCGTGTGGCTCTTTGTGCATTTTTGAAGGCTTTGCATAAAGTAGGAAAAGCCTGGTGACCCACTCTTTATGCGTGGGCCTAGAAAAATTGGCTTAGTAAGATGCATTGGCAGCAGGAAAGATACATTGGGAGTGCAGACTTGGCATGAATACTCTTTCCAGTGCCCTACTCCAACACAGTTAGTTACTTTGTCCAGTAAGGCATACAATTTATAGACTATCATTATAGAGAATTTACTTTGATATCTACCACACAGTGATTTACATGGTTTTTTTCTACAAGTAAAGAAAGATAAAACATGACTGATGAACACTGTAAGTGCAATTATGTCACTGGGTTGATCAGATGGGTCTCTCCTCTCACAGATGTTTGTCAAGCAAGACCTGTGGATTATGTACTAAAAAGTGCTCTTATACTTCTAATCATATCTGATTAAAAAACATCAAAGACAAATCCTCATTTGTCATCCATGATCATGATAGACTGCGTCCCTAATATGGCCTCCCTTACATTTACATACATCTACGAGTGCACCCTCATGCCTGCGTGCATACACATCATGACTGCCTCAGTTTTAGCTTGCCTCTTCCATCATGTCAGGCTTGCCTCAAAAAGACGAATGCGCAAACTTTACGTAAGATGTGCCATGTCATAAAACCCATTAAATCAAGGTATACAATTTGTTTTAATAATGCTTTGCTGGCCCAGGTATACTTCCATTCATGTTTGTTCCTTCTCTCACCAGCAGCAATTAAGAATCAGGTTATTTTGCTCTCAGTGGCACATGCACATCCTATAATGAATGCAATTCACTCATAAAAAGTAATCACTGGCACAAATCATGACTACATTCATCCATCAAACATTTGGCCAATGCAGCGCCTTCACTTGCCACATACCTACAGCCATACAAGCTTTCTGCATACATGACAATCTGCAATTCACTGTTCAAACACTAATACAACTAATCTGTGTTTGTGTCTCCGTGTTTCTTATGAATATTAAAACATGCATAATCACATATTGTACATGTCTATACATGCCTTCACATTCATATTGTATGCTGTATTCTGTGTTGACTGTGAGCTGTCGGTGTTTGTGCTGCTGTTCTGTGTTGTGGAATGGCTGACATTGTTATCTATGAGCCTGCTTCTGTGCGCAGTTTGCTTATGAGTATTTTTTATCGAGCTTATATACTCACAAATACACAAAAACACACTTACACAGACCTGACTGATGTGGGTAACCAATGATATGAATTTCATCTTGAGCACACTTAAAAAGGATATTATGTATGGAAAATAAAGGGGAGCTTGTACGACTGTGTATTAACAGTCTCCCTGCAAGTCATCCCTGCATTTTTTTGATAGTCAATCACTCTTCTCAAATGAGTTATGACTACAGTTGATGTTATTGATTTTTCTTTTCATTTGGTAAGACACAGACATGATTTCAAGAAGGGCTTTTTGAAAATCAGTTGTCTTCCTCTCTGTATTACTACATTTTCTCTCTGCTCAGAAGCATCTGAAATCATTTTGGGCTAATAGTGTGCTGGGTCACATGGGTGGTTACGCCTGTAATGACAGAACTGTATAGCACATGAAAAACTGATCAAGGTACCCTTAAGATTACTTTAGAAGTTGCTCTTGATGCTTTTGACAAGTTCTTTCTAGATGAGTGTCTGAAGCCCATTTCATTCATAACAGGGCGGCTGTATTGCTTTAGCCCTTTTGGCCTATATATATGTTCAACCAGAGGTTTGTATGAAAGAGTTCTGTCATTGGACTCAATCTTCAAAACTTTATACCTGAGAGTAACAACAGAAATCACATTCACTGTCAGAACTCTTCCATAATGGTAACATCTGTGGTTTTCACCGTGTAGATTTAGCATGAGAAGAGCTGGCACTTCCTTGTGTATCAGGTTCTTTGATACACACAAAACAGGTGACTTCTTATTTTTTTTCATTTATTTTTTTGGTGGTTTGGATGGGAATTGCCACTCTGCTTGTTCTAACTCTATACAATGATCTGTGTCACTGTGGCTCAAAGCTCTCATATTGCCTTTTTGCTTTGTTTTTGTAGATAAGTACTCTGTGTTGAGGGGTGTAGCGGGCGAGGGGGAGAGAGAGAGGGAGAGAGCAATACAAAATGGCATTTAAACATCTCCCCTTTCCAGGTATATAACGACTGTGTGAATGTCTCTCTGAGGACAAAACACAGAGCGACCTGCTTAACTGTGTGTGCTGACTGACTGCCATGTCTTTCTTCTCACTCACCCCCCACCCATCTGTCTTTCCAATTTCCTTCTCTCTCTCTCCTCCGCCTTACCATCCTCCCATCTGCCTGATCTTGTCTGTCACTCATCCCTTCTCCGTCTCTGCCTGTCTTCCGTTCGTCTGCCTGTGCGTCAATTTGGCTTCTTTCTTGGCGGGGTTCTTGTTTTAATCTTCTCATTCAACTTGCATGAATGCAAACACACATACATGTATATGAATCACTCCACCTCTCTCTTTCTGTCTCTCTCCTCTCAACCCTTTTACTCACACACACACACACACACACACACCTACACACATATACACGCTTGCACATCACATACTCACACCAGACACAGGCAGATGGCCCATCTGCCAGGCAAGCTGCCGATCCGTGTTCTCACAACCCCAGCGAGCACCCTCTTGCCCTGGGCAGCCAGACCCAGAACCAGACCCCCAACACTGCCAACACCACTGCCCCTACAGCCACCCATTACCAGCCCCCAGCATGCTGTGACATTCCCTGCGCCCTGATTGTGCAGCACTCCTTCGAACCCACAAACCCCTCCGAGCTCACCCCCAAAATGAGAATGACAACCTTCACCACCTCACCTCCAACCCCAAGGTTATATATTCAATAGGAGATTTTTTAAAAATTATATAATTGGTTAGTAATGCTTGAAGCCAGATGTTTTCTGAAATATCATTAAATATGAATGATAATTTATTAAGAGAAATGATGAAAATCAGGAAACATGGTTCAGATTCTAAATGCACAAGTACCTCTTTGTAAAACGTTTCTTCATCTGGCATGGTGCCAGCTGACTGTGTGTGCAATAATGCCTTTCTACCATGAGAGGGTGCTGTCGCTCTATTTTGAGACATTTTAAGCATCATCTTTCACCAGACAGTTAAAGATAAATGTTATATATGTCACTGCAGCAAAGTATTTATTTTTAAGTCACAGAGATTTTTGCTAGACTTTATATCCCAAATGAAGCCAAAAAATATTATGTTTCTAAACTTGGCATTGTTCTTCAAATATGGCCTTTGCATTACACTCAAAAATTTGAGATTTACATTTATTATTTTACTTACATCATTATATGTTATGATTATTTGAGTGGCTTAGTGTTGCTTTGTCTTCTGTAATGTTATAGTGGGCCTTGTAATGGTGGGAAATGTTGCACTCTTCACAGTAATATAATCAGGTGGTCAGATCCAGCCACATCTTCCTAAAAACAAGCCAAAACAAAAAAAAAAACAACTTCCACTTTTCCTCGCTTCAGTCCCTTTTGTTCACCCAGTTACCCACTAGTCTCCTTTCACAGACAGCAGGCTGACCATTTGTGATTCACTCTTCTCTTTCAACCCCCCTTCATTTCTTTCTGCACCAACACTGCCCCGTTGATATCCCCTAACTTAAATGTTTAGTGTGTGTATGATAGTGTCACGACAGACATTAGCATCCCCTCGTCCTCTCCTTCCTCCCGCTGTCCCTCCTTTAGATGGGGCATCACTCCTGGTCCCCTCATCCCATGAACTACATACAGTAGGGCCAGAGCCCCCACCAGAATCCCCCAGACCCAAAGGACACGGTCAGTAAAACTCTCTTCACCCTCCCCTATTAATGTGACACCCATCATCACAAAAACCCTGTGTGACGTTACCCAAGCAATACTACCCCGGAGTTTAAAACACCAAAAACAAGACACCCAAGTTATGTGATTTCTGCACACTGCCCACCACCTACCTCTAAGACAGAAAACCTTACCTCATCCCACTACCTAAAAACCTACAGAAGCACACTGCCATGTTTGTGGACAATGAAAGATATGAAGGTTTTGGAAACTCTCCAGCACTGTCTTCTTCTCACCTGAGCCCTCTCCCGTCTATGTGCTCACCTCATTCATTGCAAACTGAACTCCCCTGCACTACTGTCCACCCTACCCTATGCAGTAAAAGCATGAAAAACCTTTCACTGAGTGTTACCATTTTTTTAGACTATGTGGATAAGTTATTATATAAGTATATGTGAATATAGTCATATTTTTGTAATCATTTATAAGTTTCATTTAACTTATACTATAAGTTAAGTTAAAGCTTAAGTTAATGTATTTGCTGTGTTTTAAGTGGAATTGTTAACATTGTTAGTTCTTAGACATTTTTTGATTTAAGTTAAATCGTCTGCATTGGATGATGGAATCATTAAAAAAAACTTAAGAGCTTCAGCGATAAATTATGGCCTGGTACAGAATTCACTTGAAAATGAGATGTTAATCTCAATGTGAATTTTTTGGCAAAGTGGCCATAATGAACCAGGTAAAATACTTAAGACGAAGTAAGGTATTGTCCAACATTTGAACTGTCTTGCATAGAATAAGTTGTATTTGAAGATTAATTAGATAATGTATGGTAATGCTTGCTTGACAATTGACCTAACACCCTGGAATCACAGAGCACACAGCATGACTGCAGTGTGTTTCCTGCTGGTATTCCAGATTATCTGCACTCCCTTACAGACCTTGTAGAAGTGTTTGTGTATGTTTCTCTCTTCCAATATCCTGACCACAGCTCAGAGTGTGCTTCTCTATCTTTCCCCTCCATCCTTCCCCTCCTCTCTTTCTGCTCTCCCTGCTTCCTGCCAAATCCATGTTTCCCTGTGACCATCAAAACATTTTTTGTGCTGAACTATTGCAAATACAACTACTTGAATCTTGTGTCACGTTTGCCATGTTTGCTTGTTCTCTCACCCTCATCATTTCACCATCTGCTTTGTCTAACACCTTTCTCTTGCTTTCACTATTATTTTTAATAACCATTTATACTGATTGGATGGATGGCATCCCTTTTGCTGAATACAAATACACCCCATGCTATGTCCTCTCTGCACATACTCTGTTTCCTTTGTTGCTCTCTTCCTCTCTTCCTTACTCCTGTATTTGCACTACCCTCACTCCTTTCCTTTACTCCCTTTATCTCCTTCTCTTCCTTTATTCAACTTTCCTCAATTTATCCCTCCCATTTTCATCCCTCTTATCCTGCCTTACTCCATATCTCCTTATACCAATCTCCCATCCTTAAACATTGTCCCTGGATCTTTCTCCTATCCCATCTCTTCTCATCATTCCTTAAAAACGTCTTCTTTCCCACCACATATCCTTTCCATTTTCTCTCACCTCCCATTAACATTTCTCCCCCTCTTTCCATTTACCATCACCTCTTCTCCATTCTACTCCTTCCCTGCCCCTCCCCACCTGTAGGACGATAAGGAGATCGACCTGGAGCACCTACACCGCCGGGTTAACAGCTTGTGCACCGAGGACGAAAGCCCCCACAAGCAGTTCTCCACCTCTTCCGTCGATTTAACACCCCTTGACATGGATGCACTGCCTGCTGCCCGCCAGGCACTTGAGCAGATCAGCGATTTCCGCAACACTCACATCACCACCACCACCTTCATCCCTGAGCAGATCCAGACCCTAAGCCGTAGCCTCTCTGCCAAAGCCGCCGCTGGATTTTCTGCTGGTTTCGGTAGCGGTGGCGGTGGCGGGGGTGGCCTCCAGGACCACCGGACTGGTGGGGTGGGCCCTTTCAGGCAGAGGGCCCCCAATGGCGGCTTCTTCCGCAGCCCCATTAAAACAATGTCCTCCATTCCCTACCAGCCCACAGGTCCAGGACCCAACTTTGGCTATGGCAATGATCCAGACAGGGGCACCTCTATATGAGGAGCTGCTAAGGATATGGTTGTTTCGGGAAGAAGAGTTATATGCAGGAGGAGGCGAGGTGGTTATAGTCAGTCATAGGTGGTAGAACAGATATGTTGCGGCTAATTTTAAAATTCAGAAGATGGAGATCTGTGTACATAGGAATCTTTTTGTTTTTAGTTTCTGCTGGGGTGTTTCCAGGGGTGTCTATTTTATACGTGGGGAAGACAAAGGAGGTGGAGGTCTGTTGGGGTGTTCCTCATTTGTGCAAATCATGTAGGTGAGGTGCAGGAGGGGAAAGGGCAGGGTGGGGGTGGGTGGCTTGACTCTTTGCTTTATTGTTGTTGTTCTTGTGATTGTTTGGGGGATTATTTTTGAGATATGTGTGAAAGGGAATCTTTTTTTATTTTTTCTGTTTTATGACATGGGATCTGCCTCATGTTACGGGATCTGATGAAATGACCTGACTCCTATTACTATCTGAACCCCCGCCTCGGAGGGTTTAGTTTATACTAGTCCAGCACCAGGAAATACTTCTATATTCTTGTTAGCTCCAGGGCTGTCATTTGTGGATGACTGGTGATCTCTTTAGCCATGAAACAACTTTAAGGGTCTTCTACTACTAAGCAATTATGGGGCTGTTATTTTGTGAAAGTATATAAAACATATATACTTTTGTCTGTAGTCCTTGGAATACATACAGTATACAGCCCTTGTAGTGTTTTCAAAAGGCCCCATCTCAGTGAATATTGGAAGATTCTACTTCGCCAGTTTTACTCTGCCTTTTCACGCTGTTTTCTCTTCTCTGGTGGCGTTTCACCAATACCTGGGGCTCTAAATGTGTAATCATCTCCAAGATGGTGTCCACACAGTGGCCTGACTAAACCTAAGGCTCTACCACTGAACACATAGTGACACCTTCCTGGTGCATCGGTCTGAAAACTGTTGAAATGCCATGACAGTGCAACAGTATGACACTGTAGAAATCGCCAGTTTGGTGCATCAATCTTAAACTATTTCTGCCATTTTTGGTGCATCAGCTTGAAACTGTTTTCACCATTTTGATGCACATTAAACTCTTTGTCAATCCCACTGCACTGTACCAGTGCCCACAGACCTGTAAGTGATTGTATGTAGATCTGACCTTTTCTTTTCTCACCTGTACTGTGCTATCTGCTTTTCAAGTCAAGGTGAGATCCTCTAATCTGACTCTAAGAGGTATAGTAAAAAGCAGCTTAAAAAAAAACTTTAAAAAAAAACATAAAAGACAAGCTGAAAGACTTTAAAAAGCGTATGCTTATTATATGTCTTTTATTGAATTTTGTTTTTGAAAAAAAAATAGATTTTAATGCGTGGAATGTGTTTTGGTCAGGAAGTACAAAAAAAAAATAACATTGTTCTAAGCTGTCTATGTTTTTTTTATTTTTCAGCAAACTTTGAAAAACTGCTAAATGAGTGCTGTAGTCTCTGGTTTTGCATCATTAAGTCATCCAAACTTTTGATTTGTTTTTTTTTTGTTTGTTTGTTTTGCTTACTTTTAGTGCTACCATGGCTTGGGTGTTTAAAAAGATAAAATGTCACTCTGTAATGTCATCAAGTTCATTAATCACTTCTTATCAGGTTCAAGTGGTGAAATGGAGTTTATTCTGTGTTGAGGAGAAGCCATTGCAACAGCATCTTCAGTACAGGCCTTACATGACAACTAGTTAGTTGAATCCTCCCAGCTTCCAGTTAAACCCAATATATCAATGTACTGGAACTATTTAAGAACATCTGATCAGTGGTTGTGCTGTAGGTGATGGGAAAGTTGTGAAGATCCAAAGGCTATCACAACTCAATGGCTGCCTTTTACGAGATGAGTCCAAAATACAGTTCTGTTTCATATTTTTCATGTTAAGGGTACTGTTTATATAACTTTTTGTTTGTGTGTCTGTCTGTTTGTTTGTTTTTTAAGTGCCAATTAATTAAAATGAGACCATTAAGGTGCATTTTGGGGTGGGGAGTGGTACACTAAGAGCATTACAGGAATATTTTGTGGATCAGGGGACGGGGGTGGGTTGGTAAAATGGAACCAAACCTTTTTCACTAACGCTGTATTAATAATTGATAATGATAGTTGTTTAGAACAAGTTTTCAGTTTGTTATCTTAAAGAACTAAAACTGCAAAATGTTGTGTGTAGAGAACTCAGTCAAGCCACAGTGTTTTGAAGCAAGCGTTCTTAGGCATTCTTTTCTTATATTAGGCTACAGTATGGCTATTGAATGACAAATAGGACACAGACATTTAAAAAATTTTATTTAGTATAAATGAAAGAGACATTATAAAATGTATATTTTACATGTCGATGCTATTTTTGTTTAACAAAAAGAAAAGAGTATATCATGTTGGGCTTTGGTGTTGAGTTGAGCAGTCACATTGCTGCATTTGGCTTTCCCTCGTCTTGCCCATGGTAAACATAAACACACAAACTGTTTGCTTTTCTCATGTCATCCTGAGTTCATTTTATTATTTGCTAGCTAAATAACAAAAAGTGGCAAGTTCACTAAAAAGAACGCATGCACAAACTTGCTGTTTTGCTATCTGTTAACATTTTTGATTTCATACATAGAACTACAGGATTTACTTGATAATTTTCAAAAATTTATGATGTACAGTATTTAATATAGGCCTATTTTGTTGTATGTGTTGCATATTATTCAAAAACCGAACAAACTGGGGCCTCTGTTACAAGTGGCAAAGCTTTCTGTGTATAATTTGTCTAATAAACAGGTTTTCTACAGTGGGATGGTATTTGTTGTCTTTGCTAATGTAGACAACCACCAAAGTAAATTCCACATTTCAAACTTGAACATGAAAAACAAAAAATGCATTAATTCATGAAGAATTAGTTAAAGGAGTGCACCTTTACCATACCTCACTTTAAACAGCAGTTCTCAAACTTATTCTGGTATGTTCCCCTTCAGAAGCCAAAAAAAAAACTTCAATTTCATCAATTGTTTGCAATATCAAAAAACCCAAGCTAAATCTTAGTGAAGTAAAGGTGAGCACAATAGCATCAACAACTATTGTTTGTTTATTTCTGAGAGAAAAATAATTCAACATTGTGTCACTCCATATCTTTTTTTTTTTTTTTAACCTGCTTGGCCATGTCCCACCTTCAGTGTCTCTAAGCTCCACCACTAAATACTGAGAAACGCTGCTCTAAACATATCACTTCCCAGTAAATTCATCATTTGAAGAAAACAAACTTTCCACATAACTTTAAAATGCAAACATATGAAGACTTAAATCACTGGCAGCCTTCACTCTTTTCATGTATTGTTTGCAATTTCACTGCTAAGTTGGTCCAGATACTGGTATGAAACATACCAGCATCATGATAGAAGTGGGTAAATGTTTTGTGAGATGATTTCATGTGTGCAATACATGTGAAGTTCAAGCCTGAGCTAAGCTTTTGTGTCTTTCCCATAGGCTATCACTTCAAAGGCCCATATACTGCTGTTAACAGCTGGATAAAGATCCTGCTGAGAATGACTGCTGTCAAGTTCACTGGAGCATTACACTGCAATAGCCTTTGTGAACCAGATAGTGGCACTACACAGCTCCCACAAGTGTCTCTCTGAACTTACTCAGTTTGCACTCAGTGACAAGATGAATGCCTGTCAAGCACTGCCAAAACTAATGAAAATTAATGGAAGACAATGATGGGCACAGCTGAGCCACAGCAAACTTGACCTAAAGTTCTGATGTCACTCTAAGCATCTTAATGATATGACATTTCACCCCTTTGAAGAGTAAACCTATAGGCTATATCTAAAACCACTCCGACTTAAACTGCATATATAGGGCACAAAAATATAAACTGTTGTAGATATCTACATATTTTAGTTAATGAGAAACCTCAAGAAAATAATTTAGGCATGCCTAAATGTTTTTTTTGTTTTTTGTTTTTTTTTACTTTTTTTAACTGTAGGCTACTATACTACCAAAAACTTATGTGCATATTACTGTGTATGACTGGATCAACAGATATGCAGCTATAATGCAGGAAGACTACTTAAAATATTGTTAATTTAGAGTTCTATATAGCCTACTTATACATTGTAGGTACGTTTTGAAATCCCTGTCCAGCTCCCCTCACTCCAGTCTCGTGCCCGTCGCGCCCCTGTCTCCAGGGAGATGGGAATGAGAAGGGGCAGCACGCAGACTCCTCTCGCGCACTGGAATGGGAGCCCGCCACTCTCCCTCGAGGAGCCCCCCAGGCGTGACCAATGGAACATAGAGTCTCCATTGTGGCTGCGACACTTTAATAATCGCCAGCTACAATATCCAACCTGTCGGTAGCTTCAGGAGCCCAGCACAGCCCGTTAGATGGGGGGGCTTGTAGGTGGGAAGAGGGGGCGAGCGCTCGGCGCCAGACCTCTAGCCCGCAAGACATCCCCATGATGAATACATGAATAAAAAATAGAAAAGACTGATGTCGGATTATCTCTGAAATTATGGGGTTCCTTCCCACAATTCCAAGCTATACCCTGTGGGAAGGAACCAAATGGATTGGAAAAGAAAAACCAAAAATCTATTTTTTAACACGAGTTTACAGTTGATAAGTTAATACTGCCTTTATTTCATTTTTTTTCTGTTGGTTTGATTATTTAATATTACCATGATAGTGGGGCTTGGTAGAAGTTGTAGCTGCATTCAGGATTGTATCCCTTGATCACTGCGTCCCATTCACTGATCCTCTGTATTTTGCATATAAGCCGAGGCTTTAATCCCAAATTAACCGTGCTGAGCCCATTTCCAACCAGCAATTAGCCTCTTGTTCATGGTGCCTAAAGTTTGCATCTCAGTAAGCATGGCTCCTTTGATCGTCAAACTGAAGGTGTTTCCTTAAGAGCGACAATTTGCTGTGGCTTTAAAAACTGTACTTTCAGCGTGGGTCCTTCCCTTTTTTTCTTAACGTTGACTATCTGATAATACACATGGTAAAGTTTGGCAATAACATCGGTCGTGTGTGTGTGTGTGTGTGTGTGTGTGTGTGTGTGTGTGTGTGTGCTGCAACCGCGCGCCACTTGTGTCAGTAGGGAAACAGTGTTGAGCGCGAGACCCCTGCTCATGTTTCCGTTCCCTGTGAAGCCCTTTTTACCGACAGGGCGGTTCCGAGAGCTGGATCAAAAGGTTTTAGAGCCGCTACAAAAGAAAAATGGAAACTGGAGATGATCTTAGAATGAATGAATTGACAATGAGCGCGCGAGCCCCAGGAACCACTACATTGTTTTGTTTTGTTTTTGTTGTTGTTTTTTGGGGTTTTTTTTTTTTTTTTTTTTTTTTTTTTTTTTTTTTTTTTTTTTTTTTTTTTTTTTTTTTTTTTTTTTTTCCTTTTTCCTTCTTTTTTTTTTTTTCCCCCTACTTG
>VUQS01026568.1:12971-47718 GCA_015108495.1 Heterochromis multidens | reverse complement strand
CAGCCATCTGCCATGAGTGGTTGGGGGTGAGGGGAGGAAGACAGGACAAAAGACACTCTGTGGAAGAGAGCCAGAGATTAATAATAACTAATGATTAAATGCAGAGTGGTGTATAAACACATGGTGAGTGAAAAGAGGTGAGAGAAGGAGAAACAGTGCATCATGGGAATCCCCCAGGAGCCTAAGCCTATTGCAGCGTAACTAAGGGAGGATTCAGGGTCACCTGATCCAGCCCTAACTATAAGCTTTATCAAAAAGGAAAGTTTTAAGCTTAATCTTAAAAGTAGAGAGGGTGCCTGTCTCCCCAAATCCAAACTGGGAGCTGGTTCCACAGAAGAGGGGCCTGAAAGCTGAAGGCTCTGCCTCCCATTCTACTTTTAAATATCCTAGGAACCACAGAATAAAGC
Organism: Heterochromis multidens; assembly: GCA_015108495.1. Taxonomy (NCBI): domain Eukaryota; kingdom Metazoa; phylum Chordata; class Actinopteri; order Cichliformes; family Cichlidae; genus Heterochromis; species Heterochromis multidens. Next base: position 47,311 of record VUQS01026568.1, on the reverse strand, counting down.
GAGGGACATAATCAGCAACAATACTCAGGGAGGCTGTGGCATTTAAACAATGCTCAGTTGGTACTAAGAGGCACAAAATGTGCCAAGAATATCCCCCACACCATTACACCACCATCATCAACCTGAACCCTGATACAAGTCAGAATGGAAATTGAGACTCATCAGACCAAGCAACATTTTTCCAATCTTCTAGTGGCCAATTTTGGTGAGTTAGTGTGAACTGCAGCCTCAGTTTCCTGTTCTTAAATGGCAGGAGTGGCACCTGGTGTGGTCTTCTGCTGCTGTAGCCCATCTGCTTCAGGGTTCGGTGTGTCATGCATTCAAAGATGCTCTTCTCTATACTTTGGTTGTAAAGAGTGGTTATTCATGTTACGGTTGCCTTTCTATCCTCTGAACTCTGCCGTCAATAACATATTTTCACCCAGACAACTGCTGCTCACTGGATATTTTCTCTTATTTGGACCATTCTCTGTAAACCCTAGAGATGGTTGTTCAGGAAAATCCCAGTAGATCAGCAGTTTCTCAGGCCGTCTGACACAAAGAATCATGCCACATTCAAAGTAATTTAAATCACCTTTCTTCCCCATTCTGATGCTCGGTTTGAAATTCAGCAGGTCGTCTTGATCATGTCTACATACCTGAATACACTGAATTATCTATCACGCAACTGGCTTATTAGATATTTACACTAACAAGCAGCTGAACAGGTGTACCTAATGAAGTGGCAGATGACTGTACATTGCTCACAGTTATTTTGGGGAGTGTATATTTTTTCAATATGCATGTTTGCCAGTATCCATGTATTACTGTCCTAGTAAAATCTGCGTGAATAACATGAAGAAAAAGTTTGCAATTTTTATAGTTCAAAGTTAAGTAGGACATTTCTATGTGACTGCTTTGCCTCCAACTGAATCACTACTAATTCACACTTTATTAGGGACATATTAAAGCGTTGCCAAAGGTAAGCAGGCACAGGACACACACACACACACGTGATTAGTTTATGGCACTGGTTATAAACCTAGTTTTATAAATTTCTGTCTGTACTACATTAACTTTGCAAGCTATGTCTTTTTGAAAGCTCACTAATTTAAATTCTGAGAAATAAATACCCAAATAATTGCTAGATGTGCCAACGAAGGGAGCTGTAGCCAATAGCAGTCTAATAAGCCCCACCTCTGCTAATGTGAGTCTCAGAACTGGACCTCTCCACTGTTTATGGTGTTTTTAATGGATTTATCTAATAAATAATATGGCTTAATGTGTCAAGTCATTCAAGAAATTTGTGAGCAAATTGTAATACTGTTTTGGTTTGTTACTTAGCACTAATTAGCAGATGTGTGTGGGTGTGCATTATGCCCATACAGTTTATAGATGCACCTTTCTAACCAAGATTTCAAGTGTTAGCTGGTAACCTAGGACGCCATCCTCCCATCCAAATGTGCTAACTTATGGCTTCAAGAACCAAACATTGGCCAACATTACGGCTGTTGCCATAATGTGTCCAAAATTATTATTTAATAAATAATTATTTAATTACTAATATGTTATTCATATATAGTAAACATTTTGGCCAAATTTCCAGAAAATCTGCTTAAGTGGAGAAGTTTCTGTGCACTAAGATTATGCAAATATTAGGAGTTGGAAAAAACAAAAGATGTAATAACAGAGGATGAAATGATAGATGATGAACAAAAGACAGACGAGATGGAAAAAGAAGAAAGCAGGTGGAGGAAAAGAACCACCTGATCTGATAGCTAGTTATTGGACAAAAGCCATAAATGTGATAGTGATAACATCCAGCAAAGATGACAGGCCATCAATTTTATGTTTAATATATTTGGTCGATGCAAATTAATAGCTTTCAATATTATTTTCTATTAATGAACATGGCTTTAATATGCTAAGCATGAAGGTAAACACATGTTTTTATTTCCTCCAATACAGCCTACATATGGTCTTGGGCATTTCTACTTTGCAGAGCATGAATAATTTCAGGTAAGAAAATTTTAATGAATCCCTGCTTTGTTGTAGTATGTTCATACGCAGGTTTTAAGCACAGATTTGTGTGTATGAAAAGTGAATGAGACTCAAATACGAGCTTGGGGACACACGGAGCAGAGGATGAGAGAGGTAATAAATGAAGCAGAGTAAAAAGACTGTCATTGTGAAATTACGTGGACAAAGGAAAACATGTAAATAAATGAATGTACTGAGAACAGAAAAGATTTATGTAAATACATGTATTGAGCACAGGAGAGATTTTTGTTTGCTCCAATTAAATCCTTTGCGTGATTATAACTTATCTATAAAAATGTTTGTGCTTGCAAAAATCTTTCTTGGTTCTCAGAAATAAGGCACAATTTACATTTATGTTGCAATACAATGAGATTCAGGTGATTCACATGTGCATGCTGACTGGTTGTGCCAACAGCTTACCCGTCCAATGAGCACAGGCTCGGGCCCTCTGTACTCCTCAATCACAAAGAACTGGTTCCAGAGCCAGCTCCTACGGCGGCGAGAGTGTGGCAGCAGGTATGGCTCTGACTGACTATGTTCAGACTCTGTGACCCATTTAGAGAGGCCCCGTAGCCTCTCAGGCTGAACGTCACCGACACCTGTCTCCAAATAGAGCTGAGGCTGGAGAGCGTACTCCTCCTCTGAGCTTGGCACTAGACTGTGATCATTAATTACATCTTCAACCTCTCCATTAGTTAAATTGTTCCTTTTCTCACGGTTCACAGTGAGTTCAGAGCTATGTTTAGGTATAAGGGGTTTGGCAGAAGAATTTGGAGGTTTAAGTCTCTTGTCGATTTGCTTTGCTGCATTGCTCTTAAAGTCAGAATCATTAGGTTTGCCGTCATTTAGTTGAAAAGCCACATTTGGCAGGGTTCTTACATCACTCTCTGAATCCTGTACATGGCTTTCCAATTCTTTGATTCCAATAAAAAATTTGTCCAGGGACTTTGGATGATGTAAAACTTGTTGCTTTTTGTCTGATATTACTTGAGAATCCAGATCTTCCTCTGAAAGGCTGAGAGCCTCTGAAATGCCATGTCTTTCTCCTATGCAGAATAAAAGAAAAAGTAGCACAACATGTGCTGCCATTGCTGATGTTCACCGATCAGTTTGTCTCATGGAACGGCTGACAAAGAGCTGATCAGCTGCCGTTTTTTATGATGGTTTATTTCCAGCATGCCTTCGTCCTGCTCCTGCTTCACTTTTCCCTTTTCTCTCCCTGGTGTTTGTCTTCATTTCGGCTTCTTTACTCACATATTCCCATGCAGTGCACATGCTGCAGAGGATCACCTGAGAGGAGACATAATTAGTGTGATCTTGACTGTATTCATTAAAATGAGAAACAAATGCTTTAAGATACATGAGTGAAAAGACACAAAAAGCCTGAGATCTTACTCATTATATGAAGAGGAGAATTTTTTAGGACAAATTTGAAGATAAATGTTTGGTCTACTGTTTGCTGAACAGCTTTGTTTGCTAATCTGAGCTCTCTGCCAGCTGCTGTGCAAATAACTGTGAGTTTTGAACAGAAACTATGATGATTATGTCTGATAAGAAATTACCTGAAAAGGAAGGTTCACTTTGTATCTGATACTGTTAGTCATATTCCTCTCATTGCTGTTGTGTGTGATTCTGGTTATTGATCTCATTCTCAGAGAGATAAGTGTGGTCCTAAAAAATTTCAATTAATTCAGAGCCCGAAGGTCCGGCGATGAGGTGGAGCTCAGGTACTTTACTGCTCCTTGTTACACACAATTGCCTGGACAGCAGGTGATTGATGCCGTCCCTAAAGATGGTCTACCCATGCTTCAGTGCCCAGTTCTGAAAGAAGTTCCCCTTAAGAGATTAATTAGGCTCATAAATAATTTAATCAATGACTTGTCCTCATTTCCCTAAAGTTTAATGATCTGCTTTTCGTCAGTATTTGAGTCAGATGTCTGGTCATTGATTGTTGAAACTTGATACAGTGGAAAGTGTCAGCAACTTAACAAGATCCAAAATAGTATGAAGACAGTTTCTGCATCCATGTCCCACATGGACCCATCACTCTGCCTCACTTTTTTCCTGCAATGAATGTTCCGACAGCTGCTTTCACCTTTATGCACGCATGGAGGCATGCATTATCATCTTTGAACAGCAAATTACATGAGTCATGGGTACACAGGGAGGTGGTCTTCAAACACATGTAAATAAAGTTTTCATGCATGCATTTCTCTTCTGAACAGATCTGGAAGTTAAAATTCCTTAAAAGAAAATGTAGAGTTCCCTGCATTTCATGCAAATTATCAATAATTTGGCTAGAGGACATAAACTATACAGTGCACGCTGGCAAAACTAAATCCTCTGGCCTCATCTGACTCAATAAATGTACATAGCACCACATACTTTGATAGATTTTGAGGGAACATGGCGCAGAGTTGGCCTATAGAAATACAGCAGGCTCTGATGGTTTCTATAATATGAACCAGAACATTTTCTAACCCCAACATTTTCTGATATATCCAAAATGATATGCTGCATGGGCATATTAAAATCAAGCCAATGTTCTTTTTCTCTGCAGATAGTGACCCACTTAAAGAAGTACGCTTGAGAACAGAGACAATTTGAGCTTTGATCACAGGAAATATTAACTAATTTCTGCCCTTTTTTACGTCATTATTTTTCCCTCAAAAGGCGATCCACCCTTGATTATTTTTGCTTCATTTTGCACGCCAAATTTACCAAGTCATCCATATGTAATGCTTCATGTTCATCATCTGCATCTGTTTGCCAGCTTCCCAAATCTATGGAAATACAAGAAGTGGCTCTTCCAAAACACTTTTGTCTTCCTCAGCTATTGTGCATTAGCATAGACTGAGCTTACGGCTTACATTTCTCCCTGCCAGCTTTGGTCCAAAACCCATGTTGCCAGCAGTACATGTCATTCACCGTTGTTTGAAGTCTTTAGAGTAAGGGTGTGTGTGTGTGTGTGTGTGTGTGTGTGTAAGATATGTGTGTAATGTACGGCAGGGATAGAGGATGAAAGCGTGAGGACGATTTGCTGTTGCTGGCTCAGAATGGAATGATGAGTGGTGACATAGCTCTAAATTGCAAATCGCTGTTTCAGTCTCACTTCACTCTGCATCGAGATGCTTCACTGCAACAAGGCTATTTCATTTTTATTAAAAATAGCCTGTGCATGTCAGGCCTTTTACATAGGGAAAAATGGGAGATGGGGGCACAGAGGAGGCAGAGGAGGGGAAGTGGTAGTGGAAGTACACTGGGGAGAGGGGTGGGGGCGGTGGCTGGCTTAAACATCCAGGATGTGGACAGATTCTGCTCCATTTGAACATCTCTGGCTTACCCTCCTTTTGCCATTCGTCTTAATGCCCACAGACCTCTCATCCATTCTCGCTGGCTCAGTGCACACAGGGAAATCTCTTAAGTCTATCCAAGTCAGACTGGTGAAGAGAGGCCGACTGTACTCAGCACATCAGTCACTTCATTATTGTCAAGGTTTGACACACCAGACAGCTTAAGTGAGCAAATGCCCTGTGATGAGCAAGTGTTTAGCCATGTTTTATTTGTCATGTGAAAACGCTTCTGTGGACATAAGGTAAAGAGTTTGAGAGGCAGAGTAATGTCTCTCTAACATTACATTGTAAACAATAAAGGATATTAGCAGAGAACTTAAAATATATGAGACAACTCAGACTCTGTGAGCTTCCGGCTTCATAGAGGAAATAGTCGAGAATTAATGAAGCCTATGGAGCTGAAGCTTAAAAAATGTAATGGGGTAAACATTTTTCTTCGAACAATTTGTACCATATTTTTGATAGAAAGCGTTGAGACAACAGGTACGGCCCATTTTTACAGGTTTTTATCCGTTTTGATTTAAGTAAAAAACCTTTTTGTAAGTATTAGGGACTTGACTGCATCACGAAAAACTTCAGACAAAAATTTCAGTCGCCTTCAACGAGCACAGCCAGCTGCTTCTTATACACACATGGACATTTCTGTCATGGTTTAACTAGACTTCCGACATCTAGTTATCATCTATAAATGGGTGCCATCAAGGTAGTGTGGACTGTCATAACTCTTAAGGGAACAATCAGCAAGCATTAGGAAAATGCTAGCGTTTTATGGGCAAAATCGGCTTCATTTTTCAAGAAAAACGGAATGACATAATCAGTGTTCTATTTCAACTCAGACACATTATCAATACTGTATTAGAAAAAAAACTAAAATAATATAAGGGGTTTTCTTCTTTGTCTAGAAGCAGATGTAATGAGCCTTAATTAATTTAGCCATGCAACTCCATTCACTTCTTTTCATTGAGGACTATCTCATGAGCGCCCCCTGCTGACTTGCTGCCAATTTTCGTACAGTGGGATAAATGGGAAGTGGAATGGCTCCCCTTGATCGGCCCTGATATTACATTCGCAACAACACGTGACACAGCCTCCGTTTGGTCACGGATGCACACAAACCCTTTTACATGGACACACATACTCACATCTGGACCGCTCATTAGCATATCTAGTAGAGATACACTAAACAGCCCGGAGCGTGACCTTGTCTTGTTAGAGGAAGCCAGAAAAATGACCTACTTGATGCATGTTAATGTGATTTACACACTTGGGCTAACTATTATAATGAATACAACGTCCCCAAAATTCTGCTTTCGGCTACTAACCAAGGTCCAGCGACCTCATTCATTTCTGCAAGCGAGCGTCCCCGCGCCAAAGTGCACGCGGCAGGTGAGTACAAACGGCGCGCGCACACACATAGACAAAAATTACCTACCTATCCGGAAAATTAAGAGGGGAAGCACGGCGTCATCCGTACCATCTGTCAAAGCTTGGCGCTCAGTTCAGTCACCCAAAATAATTGTCTGCTTTTCCAGACCCTTCTCTCAGCCCACTATTATTTCACCTAAACAGCTCACACATATCTTCTACAAACAGCTTCAAACTGACAGAGAAACAGTTGGAAACCGCTTCGACACGGTTAAAAGCCTCCAAAAAAACGAGAATCTGGACGATAAAGTAGAGAGCTGAGCTGAGCCGAGGGCTGGAAACTTGTCTGTGTCAACTACTGAATTCTGAAGATTTTTTTTTAAGTCAATTATGAGAGGAGCTTACCGTGTGTTTGCGGTTTTTTTCTCCGGTGGTCCTCTGGTTTAACGGAGCTGAAATGATCCAACGTGGGAAAGGATGCTGAGGTTCATCTGAGCTCAACGTGAGGTCTGTCCACTTAGCCCAGTCTCTCTCTCTCTCTCTTCGTCTAACCCTCCCTCCCTCTTTCCCTCTCTGTGTGTATACCTCTCTCTATTTTCCCTCTCTCCATTACTTTGTAACTATCACACAACGACCATAGTCACTCTAAAAGCCTACTATTTTTGAAATACTGGCCACTGAGTGCCACAAAGACAAACTGTTCATCTCATTTTGGTGTACTTGGACAAAATATGTGGGTGCAGATTTCGCTAGAGCATTGGTGAATACATATTATAGGGTCCTCCCCCAGGAACATCTGAGTATCAGACATTTAATTTGCTCCATTCTGGTTCATTTATATGCATAATTTGTTACATTTTCTGCATCATTTCTGCAGACAGTTATTTAAAATCAGGCTTCAGGTAAACATGTAGTGGAATATCTTGCAGTGAGGTTCTTAGACATTCTGGGTTGCTCTCAAATAATCATTCCCCACTTTTCTCATTTAATAATATCCCTGCTGAGTCAACACAAATGTCCACATGATTAAGTCTTCTGTCCTCCTTGGTGTTTGCAGGGTTCTAGAGAGTCAAAGTGCAGCAAATTGACAGTTCTGTCTTTTATCAGGCTGCTTTTGTGTCTTTTTTTCTTTTTGTTGGTGTAACCTCATGAAATGTGCACGAGACAGCATGTGTCAGTGATGAATTACTTTAATTTATGAATTTATATTCAATAGCTGAGATATGTTTCAGCAAAACTTCTGCTTGCGTTCAAAATTCTAATTCTGTATGTGATTTTAAGGAATCATGTACACTTAGCAGCCACTTTATTAGGTACACCTGTTCAACTGCTTGTTAACTAAACTATCTAATCAGCCAATCACATGGCAGCAACTCAGTGGATTTAGGCATGCAGAAATGGTGCCGACGACCTGCTGGAGTTCAAAATGAGCATCAGAATGGGGAAGAAAGGTGATTGAAATGACTTTAAAAGGGGTATGGTTGTTGCTGCCAGATGGACTGGTCTGAGAATTTCAGAAACTGATGATCTACTGGGATTTTCCTACATAGCCATGTCTAGGGTTATTAAAGAGAATGGTCCAAAAAAGAGAAAATATCCAGTGAGTGGCAGGTCCCTGGGTGAAAATGCTTTATTGATGCCAGAGGTCAGAGGAGAATGGCCAGGCTGCTTCAAGCTGATAAGAAGGAAACAGTAACTCAAATAATCACTCAGGGTCAGAATTTAGCGTAAACAGCATGAAAGCATGGATCCATCCTGCCTCATATCAATAGTGCAGGCTGCTGCTGGTGGTGTAATGGGGGATATTTTCTTGGCACACTTTTGTCCCCTCAGTATTGAGCATCTTTCAAATGCCACAGCCTACCTGAGTATTGTTGTTGATCATATCCATCCCTTCATAGACACAGTGTACCGATCTTCTAATAGCTGCTTCCAACAAGATAAGGCATCATGTCAAAGCTCAAATCATCTCAAGCTGGTTTCTTGACAACGAGTTCACTGTACTCAAATAGCCTGCACAGTCACCAGATCTCAGTCCGATAGAGCACCTTTGGGATGTGGTGAAACAGGAGATTAGCATCATGGATGTGCAGCTGACAAATGTGCAGCAACTGTGTGACGCTATCATGTCAACATGGACCAAAATCTTTAAGAAATGTTTCCAGCACCTTGTTGACTCTGTGTCCGCTGAGTGTACATCTCACCTATGTAGCCTGGTCTGTCTGAAAACCAGAAGGACTGGCAACATTACCTTGCAGCACTTCTAAAGTGGAAAAAAGGATCTAAAAACTTACTTTTTTGAGAAAAATGTACTAATATTGATTCTCCTCTTTTTCTTTCTGGCTCCTTCATTGTTATCGACTTGCCTGTGCGCGCATAGAGCCAGAACAGAGTTGACATCGTGCTGCTGCTGACTGAGATCATAATACTGTGTGTATAATCATATTTATAACCATATCTTGGGCGTTAAAATAGACCAATTTTGAAGAAAAAAGGCTTGCCCCAGTTGATTGCATTGGTGGCGCGCTGAGAAATTTTATAGCATTTTTTAAAAGTAGTTCTTATGCTTATTTCATTTTTTTTTAATGGTGGGAACAAATGCATCTCCTCTAAATATCAGGGGTGTCCCCACCTAAAATAATCTACACCTATGACAAAATATCTTCAAAATCATAGCAGGTGTTGTGCCTTCAATATTTCCTAGTTAGGCTCTATGGCTTCTTTGAAAGCCGTGCGGTGTTTTTTTAATCTGCCTAAATGTAGCCAGTCTGCATAATCATCGTCAGTGAGTTTGCATTTCTCCCAGTTGTTTCACCTAGAACCTGGACCAGAAAATTGTCACTCAGAGATGCATTAAAAGAGGAATTTTCACCAGCTGCGTTCTCTCATTTGCTAAAAACATTTGTGTGACTGTAATTACCACCCTCGCCACATTTCATACCATATTTTATTTCAGTTTAAGATGTGTTTTCCTTATACAACACCAATTTTAAAATTTTATGCTGATTTTTGGAGGAACTGTTTTTTTAATAACTTCCAACCAGAAGAAAGAAATGTGCACTCTGAAATGATCAAGAATAAAAAAAAAAAAAACATTTCAAAACAGGAATTAAAAATTGTTAATCTTACAATTTTATATTTTCTGCATTTTATTTATGCCTCAAATGTTCTGGATATTTTTAATTTGAAATAATTAATTTTTCGCACAGCAGCATAAACCTGCTGTTTGAGTACCTCAATGAGGTAAAAAGTGATCATCTACAGGGTGCAGCCTCCCTTTGCAAAACCATGTTTTTGATCATGTCTTAGCCTGAATTCTGTCTGATGACAAAGAAACAAGAGAGCCTTTAAACAAGTGGTGATGAGACAAGTGTTCGGTGATATGACTAGAAAGAAAGCTTGCAACCCTGAGGTCACTCCTCAGATCCCTTGTACCCAGCTTCTACGGAGGTTCGTTAATGTCAAAACTACTGCGTGAGCACAAAACAAAGCCAGGCAGTAATCAATCTGGTGCTGAGGATGTGAGAGCTCACAGGGACAGATTTTTAAGCACAAAACATGTTCTCGGCTTAGCCTGTGAGGGGGAGCTGTCAAGGAATTTTTGGCAATCTTCTGGCTGTTAGGGTCATATGTTTTTAAAGTAAAAAACAACAAACAAAAAACAAAACAGATTTACTGATGTAACGTAGAAGGCTGGGTCTGTGACACTGTGCTTCTTGCTCAGCTCTAGTGGAGCTTGCTCTGCTCTCAGCTGCAGTTTGCATGAAAGTAAAAAACTGCCAAAACTGAGCAAAAAGCTTTGAAGAGGCCAAGGAAATAGAAAAACTACAGCTCGCTCAAATTTTAGACTCAGTTCTCCTTGTAGACTTAAAACTTTGATTTACTATTCTGTCCTTGTTCCCTCTCAAAGCACAAAGCTCTGTACTCGCTTCCTATTAAATTCAGTCAAGTTCAGAAGTCTTGTGCTTAGAGCCTTGGATGGTCAGCACATACCTCTATATATAAAAGAACCTCTGTTGCTTAGTGATACCAGCAGGAAACTGTCTGTGACAACTGGCCTAAAATGGTCACAGTTTGTCTGCATCATTGCAAAGTGGTTATAAAGCAGATGACCAGATGGTGACATTCTTTCTAACTAATTGCTGTCTAGTCAGACCTTTTCTTACAAATTAGGGCTTGTGATTTGAATTTCCGTTATGATTTTGGCTTCTAATGATTATGAAAACAAGATAATCTGAATTAAACATTTAATTTTTTGGATTCATTTTGGCTATGAACCTCTTGTTTTGTTTTGTGTTATAAATCAACCACCTTTACAGTGCTCGTCCCTAAAAGCCCAAACATTCTCACAGTTTAGTTCCACTCAAACCAAGATGACAGAAAGAAAGCCTTTGGTTGAAAATATTTATCTAGATGAAGCAGGTTTCTGTACGTGATCCTGTATAAGGATCATTAGCGATTGCCCGCAGCTGCCTTTGTCTCCATATCACCTGGGATCACTGAGGGCTTATCCTCAGTCTGCTTTCTGCGTGAGAGGAGGAGGTGGTGTTGGTTGGTCGTTGGCTTCAGCTCTCCAGTGGTTTTACCCCCAGGCTTCATTGTAGGTTTCATGAAGTGGATGAGTCCACTGAGGCATGGGCCTCTGTTACCCCAGTCTGCACTTATTGATGCAGATATCTCACGGTCCTGATCGTGTGGACTGGCAGACATCTCATTCATTTATTAGTTTTTCACACTTTTTTAAAGTTCACTAAATGCATAATGGTTGCTAAGTTAATAAATATTTGAATTAATATCCTGATTATGATTTTTGCTATAATCATGCAGCCCTAAAATACAGATTAAATTATTGTTATACAAAAGCAAACTCAGACATCGTTTTAATATATTTTTAAAACATTTGTTTTACAAAGACTAGTATCATGCATGCTTACATTTATGTATAACATGTAAAGAATGACCCAGGATCCATCCCAATTCGCTGTGCATTCTTTTTTTTTCTCTTCCCCTTTCCATAAACTAGAATTTATTTGTTTCTGTTTTTTCTTTGTTCTTATTGATAAAAAGATACCAAGCGCCTCCTTGCTAGAAAGCCTAGGATGTCCAGCTAACATTCATGAAGGAAATTTAGGCACAAAGCCAGGTTAATCATCTGTACACCTTTCATTGTGGAGCTATTTTCGACTATAATGTGACATGAATGACTTGAATAGACATGCAAACAATAGTCATTCAAAGTCAGAATGTTTGCTGGGAGAGGTTCTCCGATTAGGGTTTGATGGTTGTTTTCTTGCTCCAGTCTCAACAAGAAAGGAGACTGTGCTTTTGAGGTGATAGCTCTTAAACTTCAGATCTGTAGGCACTTTAAAAAAGCAGCTAAAAACAATTTGTTTAGATTTAGTTTCGGAATTGTCTCACCATGTGTTTTTATCTGGTTGTGTGCATTTAATGTCTGGCTGGCTCTTATTTTGCTTTTTAGCCTTTTTTTTTTGTGATGCACTCTGTGGCATATGCTCTTTAAAGGTGCTATATAAATAACACAGACTCACTTTCTCAAGAGTCGGCCTCTACAAGATTTCAAATCTAGACCACCAAGTGCTTTCTTTCTACTTTTTTGTTTGTTTGTTTTCACTCGCTCAATAATTCTGCCATTAATGAACTTCCAAAGATGGGAATTATGCATGAGGTCGGGGAGAATGGGAGGCTTTCCCGTCTTACTCACACAGCTGCAGTCAATCATACAGTAGTACTAGTGCACATCCCCACTGATGCTGCAGTCACGCATCCCAGCCTGTAATTTATTTTATACTGTTAATAACACATAAGACATGCTCGCTGCACACATATGCATATGTTAGCCATTAAAAAAAACTCACCCATATACAATATATTACTTAAACATGATCTTATCATTTCTGAATATAGAAACAGGACGTCATGCACTTCATTACAACATTTTGACACGTAATCATTATGTCATAACACTCATGTTGCACCACAAACCTTTCCCCACTATAGTCGTCACTAAAGTTAGAGAAGGTAGCTGAACACTGAGGATGAGGATGGACAGCTCTATACCTTTTACCCTAATATACTTTGCGATATAGAGTCATTGTCAGTTGAGTAATTATAGTTATGCTTTATTTATGACCACAGCGCTCAAACAAAATGAACAGGCAGCAAAATTCCTTTTATTCATTAATTTATTGAAGTGTCAGAGGAACTTCAGAAGTCTTCTGACAGCAGGCACAAATCAGTTTACAGCCCCTTTACCGTTTATTGCTGCAGCTAAACGTGTTCCCTTACACACACTAATACATTATGACCTTCAGCCTCTAGACATTTAGATTTTTAGACTATTCATTTTCTGCTTCTCTGTGTTTATGCGATTTGCCCACATGCAGGAGTAGGTAGTAATTATCTCACATTCTTGAAATGATTCATAATGCTTTAGCGTCTAAATCAAAATGCCAGCAAGCAGGGTGCTCTTAGAATACATTTTATCATCAGCACAAACAAAACATCAGCTGTTTATTAGAGGGAACGATATGCATGCCCAAATCATTTGAGAAATAGCCTGGAGGATGCAACTGTCTGTCCTGTTCATTAATTTAGTAACTGCTGCAAAGATGCCATCATATCACGTCTCTCCAAAATACTCCCCAATGTTTGCCTTTTGCTTCGCGAGCCATTTTTGTTTGTTACATTTCTTTACTCAGACAAAGTCACGTCCTGTCTCCCCCTCCTCTCATGCCTTCGCCTTTCCTTTTCTCTGTAGTATTCCTCTTTCAAATCCTCCCGGTTTCTGCGAGTCCATCCTTTTGAGGTGATGTGATAGATGTCCACACAGTTTCCAGAGTATGCGTCCCTATACGTAGCTCTGTACACAGCTTCTCTAGCTATTGATATGGCCTCATCTGCTGTCAGTCCCCAGTGAACTCCTTGGTCCAAAATTGAGTAGGCATAAGGGGATCCTGAGCCCACAGAGAAAAGCGTTCCTGGTAGGCGAGTACCATCACTGCATACATAAAATAGACTCGGTCCGGATAAATTAATTTTCTTTCTGCTGAAGCACTGCTGAGAGAAAGAAAAGCTTTGAACCTTTGCCAGAGAGACCTTTTCACTGGGGCTATCTACAAAGTTTTTCTGCTCAGTCATTTGAAACTTTGTTGTTTCTCCATGACCACCAGGACCAGTCTCTGTACCTCCGTGGTAATCACTTCCATCGTCCACCTTTCCTCCATCCCACCCACACAATGTGGCAGCCACACACAGCTCAGTTCCTTTGAAAGGGTGAAGCATGTGCGAAAGCAATTTTGCAGCTCCGCTTGTGGACAACCGTCGACCGTGGCGGAGTTGGTAAAGCCGTAGCTCACGAGCCAAAATCCGTTTCCAAAGTGCACAGTCGGCTGAAGTACCCGAGGTCAGGCCCACCAAGTGACTGTGAATGGGCAGGATTTTCTGCGAGGCTGGGCATGCGACGAGGCCTGAGCAACTGGAACGAGTGTCTGCTGCAGCCAGCACGCCACCCTGAAACATGAAAGCCAAGGTGGTGGTGCCATGAGCCATGGGAAAAGGCAGAGGCACAGACTGCGAAGAACCAAATGGAAGGCATGCTGGCAAGGAGGAGGATGTTAAGAAGGGGTCTTCAGATGAGATGGCACTGGAGCTCTGGACTGTGCTGATTTGTCCAAACTGTATCGGACTTTCATCTAAGTACTCTGCCACTGGTATATAAAAATGAAACAGACTTGTGCTATTGCTAAAGGGCAAACCACTCACATAGTTGGAAGCAATCTTCTTTCCATGTGGCACTGCAGGATATTCTGTGGTTACACTGTCCTCAAAGATGGTCTGAAAATTGCATATGTCCTGTAAAGCCATTAAAAGTGATGACCTATGATTTTGTACACCGAAAAAACAAAAAAGCTACAGAAGTATATATTTTTTTACAGCATTTCTTGCTGGATTAAGAAACTCTCCAAAAAATCTGGTCAAAAAGGCTTCTGTTTAATATTTAGTAAAGATTGTATGCCATTGAGAGCATATGTCTGTTATAGCAGCAGCCACCTTTTATATAGGCCATGTTCATCTACGTGTGGTTACCTAAAGCAACCCATCAGCAACATTACCATGTGTCATGCCCTTGACTTTGAAACATAAACAGTCAGTAGCCCATGGGTAATTAATTTTGGCTGCCATATCAGGTTGTTTTTCAGATCGTATTTCTTCAAAGTCTTGTGTGGGCGTTGGCCAAAGAGGACACGGGGTGATGACAGTCTTGGTTCAAGTACATCAGATTAAGTCAGCACTGATGCTTCACTCTTAAGGAAAGTTCCCAAATAGAATCACAAATAAAATGAATCAAACAACATTTTTATTACACAGCAGAACAAATATAGCCAAGCCCTTGTGGGTACTAGCCCTTTAAAAATATTATATGCAAATTGCTAAACTCGAAATGCCAGAATTTCAGGTAATGCTGCATTTCACTGGGTGTACACTCACAACTTTTACCTCTTTGGAAATGTGTTCTAGAAGTGTCAAACACTGAGAGCCGACAGTATTTAAAACTGAATGTCAAAAAGATTCATAATCCAACAATTTTAAATTTGTTTTGGGGTTTTACTTCAGTTTAAACAACAACAAAATCAAAATGAATGTGTTTCATGTCATCATTTTTGGACATATCTTCACTGCTTCTGCTCTAATGGTAAGCAACTTCATTATACTCTGATTCCCTTAGACCTCCTTTCATTTTTGTTAATGTGAAAATTATTATTGTGTTCTTTAAAGAAGCTATAACTGCTATTTCTCTTATAATGGTAGAGTTATTGACAAATGAAAACAATGTGACTGAGGAAGTAGTTGCTTTAGTGATGATCCTATGTAATTATTACCTGAATCTATAGCTCCTATCTATAGGACAATAATCTTTAACAAGTTTCACTTCTTCACTCTTGCAGCTCTCACAGATATGTTTTCTGCTGCTGGAGACACCTCTAGTTTCCAACTGTACACTGCCTAACAAGGAGTTAGTGACTAGCTGGTGATAGTGGAACATAAATTTTTTAAATTTGTTTTAGAGAATAAAACTTCATGCAACCCTGTTTTTCCTTTACGTTCACTTAATTTTATTTCCTTTCCTTCTCTTCACCCAGGGACTGTGTGCTTCACAAGTCATCTCAGCCCAGAGTGGTGAGACCCTGCCTGACAATTTTATAGGGTTTGACTCAGTCCCTGACAAAGTGGTAGATGGCTCAGTGGTCCGCGTGCGGTATCAGTGCTCTAGGCAATGTCAGCTTGCAGTTGAGGTGGTGGTGTCCACATTGCAGAAGACAGATTTAGTGGTCTTCAGGAGAAAATGGATCAGCAGCAGACCCCGAGTCTACAGGATCCACCAGGTGCTGCTCAGACTGCCTCCGTCCATTTCATATCAACTCGACTTTTTCAACAGGAACATTTTGGACACGCAGAATGTGACAGTCTGTGCTTGGCTGGACAGTTTTAAAAATGGCAGTGAACTCAGCACATACCACAGCTCCATGTTGAGGATTTTTAAAGTCCTGCAGATAATTCCACCCTCTGAGCGGCCAAGTAAACCTCCCACTGGGTGCCCGTCATGGTCGGCTCAACTAATGTGGCAGATGACCAGCAACAGAATCCATCAGTGTCCACATGAGTCAGGTCTGACCCTTAATCACAT
Organism: Heterochromis multidens; assembly: GCA_015108495.1. Lineage (NCBI taxonomy): Eukaryota > Metazoa > Chordata > Actinopteri > Cichliformes > Cichlidae > Heterochromis > Heterochromis multidens. The sequence goes on along the minus strand of VUQS01026568.1, from coordinate 30,868 downwards.
TGTCATTTTCTCTGCATGTCTCATCTTTATCTCCAAAGCTTTTAAAGAAAACATGAAAGTGTTTGCGAATGGAGCTTATTGCTGTTATGCTTGAACACAGATGTAATCGATATGCTAAAGTTCCCTCTGGCAAGTACTGGTGAGCACTTTGGAGTGATCCGCAGATTCCAGCCTTTCATTGACAGAGCTCTAGAGAGAGCCCGACTTCACGCTGTGACACAGCCCAGGTTGGACTTCTAATTTACCTCATTTTAGTTGGAACTTATTTAGTATGAAGTTCAACCACACAGCATGAAAAGATCTCCTGCTGAGTTTCCAAATGTTGAATCAAAGGATTAAGTAAAACAGAGTTTTTAGATGTTATATGTTTTAAAGGTGATCTCTAGCACATTTTCCTCAAATATAATGGCCATGCTTTGTGTTGATATCAGCAGATTGACAGGCCACAAGTCAGTGATTGTTTCCTTTTCGGTGCAGGCATCAGTTAGAACACACTCCACTTTCAGTTTTACTTCAGTGTCTTTTTAAATGACTTTACAAGCTTCACCAAGCCGCTTCACCAGAGCATATAAGCTTTTTACTTACGGTCAATGAAAGACAGCGAGGTCAGGCATTTTTAACAGACAGCGCTGCATTTTAAATTCAACCTCATGCTTGAGTGGATGAAGAAATGATTTGTCAAATCATGTTTCATTGCTTGGTTTCCAGCGTCACCTTATCTGTGTGGATATACCTACTGAAATGGTGTCAGAAGAAGCTCTGTGGGATCATCCATCATGTCAATGGAAAATTTTTATATGACACAGTTCTGATGCAGCTTACAGACACAGGTGGGTCATATGTACATCTGATAGGGGATTACACAGAGGTGTCACAAGATGATTGTGAGTGAAGATGTGTGTTTTTTGGGCACACTCTGTTATGTATTAAAGAAGAAATATATGTGTGGTGAAATATATGACTGTCATATGTGCTGTATAGGGGACATCATAATTCAGGCACATAAGACAACTGGAGAAGATGAAGCATTTCAAGCTCATGTAACGTTGCCCCTGTGGAAATGGATTCGATTAGACTGCTACATACAGGACTCAAAGGTAAAGCACCCAAGCATGAGTCTATAGGTGGTGGGATGAGGAATAGAAATCAAAATAATGCTCTGGGCAACATCTTATAGTCATCCGTTTTCTGCTGGGTTTTCTTTGGTCTTCTAGCTTTTGTTTCCGTTTGGGACAGCTGTAAGATCTTGAAAGATGGTTTCTTTCCAGCTGGGAAACTCAAGGCAATTGCAGTGTGTACTGCAATTTGGAGTTGTTTACAGCTGAGCGGGTTTTTTTCTGGGCTCATGTATTGTTATGTTTGACTTTCAGGTGCTGCTAGAAACCACATGGGATGGTCAAACCCAAAAATATCTATATGAGTAAGACCATGATTTTTGTTGTAAAATAAGCAAAACACAGCTGTTGCCCAGTTTCTGCAAAATAAATATTGTTTTGTCAGCCTATAATTGTGATTGTTGGTTTGAGTTGTATGAAATGTCACAGATTCCAGGGCAATATCCATCATGATGACACTGATGGATACTTTGTGATTGGAGGAACCAGATACTTACCAGGCATCCGTGGGTATTTCGGGCCTATCAGATACTACCGTTTTGGAACCAAACTGGTAAAGTGTAAATAAGCTCAATATATTTATTTGAGATAAATATTTTGCTTTGCTTTTTGGATTTAAAAAAAAGCATTAAAATCCAGAGAGAAGTTCTCAACTGAATGGAGTAGGGCCTGCGGCTGCTTCTGCTAATCAGCCTGACTCTCCAACAGTGCTTTATGATCTCAAGGTCATAAAGTATTAATGTTACATGCCAAACTATGTCAGCAAACAGCCTGACCACATGTAATAGTACACAGCAAATGAAATGAGGCAGTGACACAATAATAAAACCATATGTATTAGTGGACCTGTTATTTTTTTTTCTTATTATCTGTCATATATACAGTTGTGGTCATTTTGTACATTTGTGCATACACTCATCATGGGCATCATTGTCAAGGTAATTTTGGGGCTTTTAATGATTTCTTTGAGCTGTTCTTTTTCCAGGGTGGAATGATTGTACAGCATACATCTTTAATGACTTTAAAAAACAAGAATTGGGTGCACAAGTTTGAATTTATTTTGGATCTTTGTCTCCTCTGACCATAAAACTTTTCCCCAGAAGGCATTTGGCTTATCCATGTGGGAAGATTCAAATTTAATTTTGAGTTTGGAGGTGTCGATTTTGGAGCAGGGGCTTCTTTTTTGGTCGGAACACTCAGTGGTGCAGGTGTTCCAGGAGTTTCCCGTTCATGGCACGTTTGAGACTTGGTGGTTCCTGGGTTGTTCCTGAACATCCTAACCAGTTTCCTCTCATCTGAGGGTGACAGTTTGGGTCTTCTTCCAGATTTTGGCAAAGTGGTATGATGATCTTGGAATCTGTAGTTGTTTAGAAAATGGCTCCAAGAGACCTTCCCAACTTGTGTAAATCTACAATTCTCCTTCTTAGATCTTCACTGAGTTTCTCGGACTTTCCCATTGTTCTAAGTATTGATCAATCCAATGATTGCTGTCAAACAAATCCTACCAGTTGTAATCTGTCATGCTAAAGAAGAATAAAGGAATGAAAGACATTATAGAACCTTCAGCACCACTTATTAAAAGATTTAAGTGAGTGTATTCATATATTTGATCCTGTATGTATACTTTTGACTCTGTGTGGATTAGAGAAAATCCAAAATAAATTCACACTTAGACACCCAGTTCTTGTTTTTTAAAGTCATTAAAGATGTATGCTGTACAATCATTCCACCCTGGAAAAAGAACAGTTCAAAGATTATTAATCATTAAAAGCCCCAAATTACCATAACATTCATGCCCATGATGAGTGTATGTAAACTTCTGACTACTGCTAACAATGGTGAAAGTTTAAAATAATAAGGTTAGCGTATGTGAAAATAATCGCTACGAGGCAAAAGTTCAGGCTTTCAATTGCTCTAAACTCTAAGTTTCACACAGTTTTTTTTGAGCTTGTGGATCTGTATGATGTCAGTGAGATGAGATACAGCCAAGAATAAAGACATTAAACTGGAAATGAACAGAATAGGTCCACTTTAAAGATAATTGCATGCTAAATATCTTAAACCAAAATAAAACTAAACACGAGGGACATTGTTTGCTTAATCTTTTGACCAATTTCCGAAAAAAACAAGGCATTAATGCATTAATGGGTATAATGCATTCACTTGAATGCAGTGCACAGTTTATACTGAGGTTGCCAAAAGTGACATCACAACTGCTGGCATGCAACCCACTTTGGTGTCGTTTCAGCTCGACATGTCCCTTTCAGTTTTTGTAACCTGGTGGCCAGCGTGACTTTATTGCTATTTCAATGATAAATCAGTACAGCAGCTCAGATATTCTCAGATTACAGAGAGGGAGATGCTGCAATAACTTGAAAAGATGAGACTTTCTGGTGAAAAAATTAGAGAAACAAAACTCCAGCTTCCCATTGCAACTTCTTCCATTCCTAAACCAGCATTGACACAAAGGTTTTTTTGTGAGTGATGACATGTATCATTCAGGAGAATAGGGCTGTGGTGATGTCACACTGGGTGTGAGCAGCAAACAGTGTTGTGACCATAAACTGGGTTTAATGCTTCCTCAAAAATGATTTCAAATACAAAGTTATTCATATCACAGATTGAAAATCAACTTCACTCCATGCCAACATTACATGAACTGCAGAGGACTCACCAAGAATGTCAGGAAATAAGAGCATTTACAAAAGCTTTTCTGCAAGAAGTGAATGAGAATCACCTTCTGTCGCCAGTCAGCAGAGGTAAAATATTATTTTGATATGTCCTATAAAAGCCATGTTGCACCGTTCTGCACGGAGTGACCTTTAGGAGACCTAATATCAAGTGTGTCAGTACACTAAAAGTGCACCTATTGAGTATGGAAAGAAAACTGTTAACAGGCTCCTTTTTCTCTTTCATTTCAGATGTCTGTACCCCTGACTTAAGGCTGCAGGGTCAGTTTGAATCAAAAGAGAAAACATGCAGACAAACATGGACGTTTGAAACACAGATAAAGTACAGCGCTCTCTTTCATTTCTTGCTAACAAAGCAGGAGGAAATCAGAACAGGTGGAGATTTCTGCTCTGTTTTTAACCTCAACCACCATAATAATTTATAAGGAATGTATTATGTAACTCACACAACTATCTGTTTCTGAAGGGTCTTTGGGCTTGAAGCACCTCAGGAGTGCTTTGTTTGAGGAGGCAGTTGGAACAACGTTCCCTGTGGATAAGGTACAAATGAAAATCACATCCCAATCAATGGCTGTGTTACAAGTATCCTCCTGCTTTGGAAATCACAGAGCATCTCTCTTATTGGCCACCATCTATCTCTCTGGCCTGGGATACTCAGTCAATCAAGATCAGGTACAGTCAGTGCCTTCTTTGTATCTTAATTAGTATTTTATCGCATGTAAAGCCATTTGTGTGTAACAGAAAATACTGACACCCCCCCCTGCATTTTTCAGGGTCAGGTCTATAGTCTGATTGGCGCCTTAGGTGATGACCGTTTTGCCCTGATGCATGCAGGGTACAAACACTTGATGGGAATTGATGGGTTTCCTAAAGACTTGGACATGGCTTATAGCTACTATTCCAACGTTGGAACACAAAGCAACACTGACATTTACAGGATACATGAAAATACGGTATGTTTAGATCATTGAAATTACTTGTTTTGCATGTTTTGTTTTGAATAACTATAATAGTCTATAATAGCAGGCCATGAAGATAAGCTGAGCCAACAGTTCATGTCAATAAGCTGATAGCAGCTGATTTTAATGCCAACACACATCAGAGAATGACTCAGATGATAATCTTCTGTGCATCAGAAAACCAAATCTCTTACAGGGTGTACTATAAATATTTGATTTCATTAAATAACTTCCCAACTCTGGGAGAATTAAAGTATATTTCATCCTGTTTATGTTGCTGTAGCCTGCCTATTGCTGATGCTGACTCTGCAAGCCACTTTGCAACACTCCACCTTCTTCACTGCTCCTCCTTTTCATGGTGTTTGTTACTTAATCAATATCAAGTGTTTTCTCATTGTTGTCTGCTGCTTATCTCACTGCCTTAGCCTTTTCATATATAACAGTCCTACTGAAATAACAAAAGCATAGTGGCATTTGTTACACATGCTCATATAAGATAAACTATGACATACAGTTTGTCCTAGTATATTTAAAAAGCTAGATCTTCATTTTGGAAAATGTATTTTCTTTTAAGTTTCATTCTTTCTTTCTTTTTAAGAATAAGATTGATACCTCTCTCATATCCATCTGTTGAATATGTAACTACAGCCAGCTTAGCTTAAAAACACACAAAGCACAGTATGAAAAGAGCCATTCACACACAAATGTATTCATACAAACATGCACACATGCTGTGGAAATGACATGCTGCCTTCAGAATATGATAATAGTGTGTCTGTTAGTCCAGCCAGCTGGATCAGAGCACAGAGAATAGGTGGTTCCTAAATCTTCATCTGTGAATGATTTAGCTGTGTTGATGAATAGAGGGACAGCACTTGAAAGATGAGGCGCACGCTATGAGAAAAGGCTACTTCTGACTGATTTCCTGTTGATTCTTTGAGTATTTAAATAAACTGCGTCTAATGAACAGAGGTGCATGAAAACAGCAGAAAGACCTAACTCTACTCTACTCCAGCTTCAATAAGCCAAAGCACCTAGAAAACAACTGTAGCAAGCCGAGTAGTGATCATTTTTCTGTGGCATATTGACCGAGCTTTTTAAGAGCCAGAGGTGACAACAGAACAACAATCCCTCTGAATCCAATCTTGATAAAAGCAGTGAAAACCTGTTTTCTATTTCTCTTTCTTTCTGTGTTGTTTTGTCTCCAGTCTTCACAGTGGAGTGGGCCAAGCTTAAATACAATGTCATGTACTGCTGAGCACCAATCAGGATTCAGCACTATTTAAATCACAGTGTTATGACTGTGTGGAGTTGTTATCTTGTGTTGCCTGTCAATCATAGTAGGGGAGATATTGAGGGGTTAACTTTAAATAAATAGAAAAGAAACAAAAGCTAAAACTAGCAAAAGGCTAGTTAATTTTGTTTTTACCTTTGACTGCATCTTGAGATTATTTAAAGTGGCTATAAAAAATATGCACAATCTGAGGTCACTGTCTCGACTCTCACAGTGTCAAAGCTGCAGCACTCTACTGAAAAAGCTCTAAAAATCCATTAAACACTAACTCAAAACCCAGTTAGTATCTTTAATTTGAATTTGAATTACACTTTTATCTCCCAGTGATTATGAAAATAAGATAATCAAGACAAGATTGTGATTATACTTTTTTTCAATTATGCTCTAGTTTTGTCATTTAGTGCCCCAACTTTTGTTTACTTTTGTTGCTCCCTAAAAGCCCAAATTCACTCCCTGCCAGAGTGTGGTTTCTTCCTTTCTTTCTTTCTTTCTTTCTTTCTTTCCAGCTAAATTATTTTAAAATAAATTTCCTGGTCTGATGAGTCTCAATTTCTGCAGCAACATTCAGATGGTAGGATCAGAATTTGGTGTCAACATGAAAGCATGGATCCATCTTGCCTTATATTGAAGGTTCATGCTGGTGGTGGTATAATGGTGTGGGGGATATTTTCTTGGCACACTTTGGGCCCTTAATACCATCGTTTAACCGCTGCAGTTTACCTGAGTATTGTTGCTGACCATGTCCATCCCTTTATGACCACAGTGTACCATCTTCTGATGGCTGCTTCCAGCAGGATAAGGTGCCATATCACAAAGTTCAGATCACATCTCAAACTGTCACCATATCCTAATACAATAGAGTACCTTTGGGATGTAGAGGAACAGAAGATTTACATCATGGATGTGCAGCTGACAAACCTGTAGCAACTGTGTGATGCAGTCATGTCAGTATCAACCATAATCTGCGAGGAATGTTTCCAGCACCTTGTTGAATCTGTGCCACAAAGAATTAGGCGAGGTCCAACAAGGTGTACCTAATAAAGTGTCCAGTGAGTGTATTTTCCTCAGAAACTGGTCAAGACCAAAAATGGAGCAAAAAGTGTTTGAATATTGCACATGTATTCACCAGATGGACAAATATACGAGTGATGGTTCTTTTTGGCACAGCGCGCCCCGGGCGGTGCACACTGCCTCGCTGTTCGAGGGAGTCACAGAGGACAGAGCAAGACAGGCAAAATAGCTGACTCCCAGGGGTGAATCAATTACTGTAACTGTAGTAGTAAAATATAGAGTAGGTGGTCTTTTTACTCAGCAGTAGCAGTAGCATTAGTTTTTTACTATAATAATGCATCTGGTTGTCTTTTCTAAAGCAACATGCAACTGAACATATCTATTTAAACAATGAAGAGGATTTAAACAAACTCACACATGAGACGAACGATGATTTCCAGTATCTGAAATTCAAAGCAGAGAGAGGAGACATAGAATCTCAGGTATGTGAGACAAACAAAATCTTTTAACTTTTGACAAGATGTACTGTACAAACAAGTGCTGTGTGAACCTACTTTAATTTCTCCTTTGTGGTCATTAGCACAGTCAGTGTTCAGAATAGGCTAATAAAAACTCTATTAACTTTAGAAACGCATGGGAACAATGCTGTACTGGGGACAAAATGGAGTCTCAAAGGACATAGTGAGTGCGGCAAAGTGGTTTGAGAGAAGTGCTATGCAAATGAAGGATCCCTCTGCGATGTACGACTACTCCATCCTACTGATGAAGGTAGTGTAAGATTCTAAAAATGGCTATTTTACAATTGAATTGAACACTCGACATTTTGTGTGTGTGTTTGTGTGTGCGACGTCTGTGTTTTGACAGTTATTGATTCACTGATTGATGTTGATTCGTTCAGGGCCAGGGAGTGAAAAGAAACTACACCCGAGGTTTTCAGATGCTGAGAAAAGCAGCAGCAATGGTGAGTGTGTACAAATCAGTTGGTGTGTTTACAGTGTGTGAATTCACTATGAATACCAGCGTCTGTTTCCTTGCTTTAGGGCTCAATTAACGCCTTGAATGGTTTAGGCTGGTACCATGGGATTGTACTGAATGACCACAAAAATGCAGTGAAATACTTTGAACAAGCTGCTTTAAATGGGAGTGATGATGGGATGTTCAACCTGGGGATTTATCATCTCAGTGGGATGAACCCAGACAGTCCATGGAGAAATGAGGTTTGATTCCTACAACTTCAGAAATGTATTTTTGTCCAGGTATGATCAGTGAGCTGATCTATTTTTTTATATGATCTGTAGAGTGCTGCTTTTGAGCAGTTTCTGAATGCATCTCAGTTTGGTCATATAGCTGCATCGGTGGAAGCTGCTTGGTACCTTTCGACAGGAAGCCTGGAAGGGGTGTCTCAGGATGTGAAGAGAGCTGTGATGTAAGAGGCTTTCATTAGCTTGGTGAAGAAAGCTTTGTTATGGGCTGTTGCACTGTAGCCTGCAGCTCAGTGGCATCTAATTTCAATGACAGTGGCTAATTCAAGGTCAGAACCCAGTATTTGCATATCTAAAAATAAGAACCACTGTCACCGCATTATTGTCTGGCGTAGAGAGATTCTGCTTACCAATGTTCCTCTGGTATCTTATGAATTTAAAGAGGCTCCTCCTGCAGCTGTTGCTGACTTTTTTTAGAATGACCTCAACAAATCTAAACTATTTTTAGATCATATTAAAATATTCTCTGTTTATGTGGAGTAAATTATATCCCGTCAGACATCCTTTAACCTCTATGCAGACTGCTGAAAAAGGTCTGCGAGCAAAACGGACACCTTGGATTTATGATCAGAGAGGCTCTTCAGGCCTACCTCCAGGGCTCATGGTAGGAACATTAATTTCAATTACTTTTCAAATGGCCTCATTTAATCATTGTCTCTGGTCTTTTCTATTGTCTCCACTCCTTCATATTTGTTTTATTGTGTTGCCAACAGGCAGGAAGCTTTTGTGAAGTATCTTCTGGCAGCTCAAACTGGTCTGGGTTTGGCCCAGAGCAATGTTGCACACCTGTGTGAGGTGAGTGCATCCTCTTTCACTGGTTTAACCCATTATGGCTGTCCTAAAACAAAACACCGCCTGAGCTTTTCATCATTATCCTGCAATCATGCTTGGAGTTCTGATTGAAGCTGATGAACAAATTGCACATAATTCCTCTATTAAAGTCATCATTGTCACTGTGCACTCATTCTCCGAAATGCAGGAGCTGAATCTCGGTTATGAATGTCAGTGGAAATATCATAACTTCTCTATATTAAACTATGATCCCCATCCATCCGGTGAGTTCTTCTCATTTCATTTTGCTTTAAATCCATTCTCCCTGTCAATCTGGTCACTGAACAGCAAGTATTTATCTTCTTTTATAGCTCTGCTGAAAATGGGAGACTACTACTACTACTACCATTCCCCCGGCACACAAGAGGACTCATTATCCTTGGCTGAGCAGGCCATATCAATGTATAGCAGAGCAGCACTAGCAGGCAGCCCTCAGGTGACAGATTTACTTCAGCTATAATCTCATCACCCTGTGATAAACTTAATTAAACTTCCACAGGCTCGGGCCCACTGCAGTAAAAGCAACAAACAGCATTATACTGTTATTATTTACTCTCTCAGTGAATAAGCCATCACTGCTGTTATGATTTTATTTTTTATATTAACTCACAGGGAATGTACAACTTGGTTGTTTTGGCACAAGAAGGCCACCGTCTCCCACGGAGCATCCTCAGCTTCGTTAATGTTTCACGTCATGATGATCTGGATATGGTGATGGAGAAGATCCTAAAAAGGTGCTTTTTAAAATTAATCAGCTGCCACAACAACAGTGAATAATGATGATCAGTGACACTTCTAGTACATTAGTAAAGCTTAGAAATAATGCCTTTTAACAAATAATATGAAAGTTTGATGTTCCTAATGTAAAATGTCAGGGAGCTTTGTAGTTAAATATTTTTTTAAATCACTTTCTTGCTATGTATGAGATAAACAATGGTTACCATTCCTGTCTGTCTTTAGGTTAAACATGAATGCACTTTCAGCACAAACATGAAACATAGGTGGAAACAACCGATTGTTAGCTAAAAAGTCATTTTTATATTTTGATGTTTGTACAAAAGAAACAAAGAAGATATAGTACTGCTAAACAGATCTTGGACAGAGTTGTGCTAGCTTTTTTCATCTGTCTTCAGTCTTTGAGCTGAAGTTTTAAACAAAGGCAGTTAGTTAACAGTAGGGGTTGCCGGTTGCCACTTATCAGCCATCCAACCATCCATCCATCTGTCCGTCCATTTTCTTCCACTTATCTTGTTCAGGGTTGCGGGGGGGCTGGAGCCTGTCTCAGCTGTCAAAGGGTGAGAGGCAGGGTACACCCTGGACAGGTCATCAGTCTGTCACAGGGCTAACAGAGAGACAGACAACCATTCACACTCACATTCACACTGCCGGCCAATTAGAATCACCAATTAACCTAACATGCATGACTTTGGACTGTGGGGGGAAGCTGGAGTACATGGAGAGAACCCACGCAGGCACAGGGAGAAGATGCAAATGTCAAAATGTCAAATACTGCCTGTGTCTCTCCATGACGCATAAGGTGTCTTTTGGCATTGGTGCCTTGACACGTTAACAAAAAGATAATTCTATTTGAGATACCTACAAAGTCCACTTAAAAAAGGTTACAGAGATGGCAGTGCCATTAGTCCCAGGCTTATCAGCCTGGGGGCCATGGCTCGTCACCATTTGCACTTCATACTTGAATTTGCTTTTTGGCACTTACTGTTTTATTCAGTTTCCGTTGCTTTTTACTTCCACTTGCTGGTTAGGTTTAGGAAAAGATTATGGTTAGGGTTAAGACATCCTCCTTCAAACCGGGAACCCTTTTGGTTGATGAATGATGACTTGGGAGCGAGAATCCCATCTCACTTTTGACATGTCTAGCAAGTGACACTCTGCAGCCAAAGGACAGCATTTGTGTAACTGAGACATGCCAGCTATTTTGCCATTATTATATGCTGGTGCATCCCTCTGGTACCACTACAACAGCTTTGACCCATCAGAGGGAAATGAGACCACTGGGTTGTCCTGTGGTGTCTTGCACCTGGGGGCTCAGTGGATGGAGCTTGTTCCAGCACATCCAGCAGAACCTTAATTGAACTGGAAACTGAGGAGTCTGGATCAAAGCAGTGAGGCAGGGCACACTGTCAGGGAGGTCAGGGTCATCAGTACATAAAAGAGGGATACAGACTCCAGCTCAGAGACATTTTCTGGATGAATTTATTATCTCAGTCACTAGGTTCAACTCTTATTTAATACATGAGGTCTATTATGTAACTTCTTTTTCCATTCAAGACAAAATACACAAGAAGCAGGGTATGCTTTAGGATGCAGACACATTGTGATGGACAAGTTGCTATGAGCATGCAGTGTCCTTGGTATCTCAGTGAGATCCGCCCCTCATTTGTCATTTCTGGTTATAAAATAACAAACTAAAATGCTCATGTTGAGACTTCAGAGCAGAAGACCACAAGCCAGTATGTGATATTACATGTTCCATCTTTTATAAGAGCTCTACATCTGCACAAATTTTTAGGTGGGTGGAATATGTCAAACTAACATCCGCATTAATGCCAGGACACAAAGTTTCCAGTATTGTGATCAGTTTTATTCAGTTGTTGGTTTTAATGATGTACTCATTTCAATGCATGCTTCTACTGCTATTACTAAAGAAATATGAGGGCTGATTATATTCTTATTTTTATCTCATGTAACACAGTTTTCATGTTTATCTCCTAAGATGTGTAGCGATGGAGGGTGAAGAGGCAGTGACGCCCTGTTCTTTAGCTCTGCTTGGACTCCAGATGGGAAAAGCCTCGAGGAGAATGACTCAGAACGGTGCACAGCTCCTCTTGGTAGGCATAAGGCAATATACTCATGCTGTGTGTAGCAGGGGAAAACATACCACAAGCTGCACTCCTCAGAATCTACAGAATGTTAACCTCCTTTGCAATCGGACCTACGTCCGCATTTTTGAAAAATGCGAAAATGCAAATTGGACTTTCATCATGATGACGTTGGCGCCATTATAGACTGCTACTTTGTGAAAGAAAATGTGAACTCCTTCTTTGTATTTCTTTATAGGCATATGCATCTCTTCTTTCTTTCCTTATCATTGCTGCTGTGGTGCCATTGCAGAGCTGTCTTGGTAAGTATTTGTGTGGTTCACTACTCTGCCTAATTGCCAGTGGTTGCCACAAGATGGTGCAGTTTCATTATACATTGGTTTGCACTACCTATTTCTTTGATTTGTATATTTGCAGATAATCGATATAATGTCAGTGTTGTGTTTGCTGCGGGAAGTGTCTTTACATCCTTTCATCCTCCTTCTTTTGCAAATTAACACAGGGGACAGATACCCTACAGGTGCACTAAGGGCAAGGACATCATCTGGCAGCCACAATGGTGTCGTCTCGAATGGAGAGCAAGATGGAATCACAGGAAGAACCTACAGAGCGGCATGGAATCTAAGGCTTACCATGAATGGCGAGCAGTGGTTGCGACAGACCAGCGATTTGGCTGTGACTGTGTCAGGCGTGTGCCTGTGTGCTTTCTGGACCACACTCCTCTATCATCTTTTATGACATAACATACCAAGAACAGTGATCCAATAGCCACAGCAAAAGCCCCAGACACTACATATTGTAAGAGCACACATTTAGCAGATGAGTTACAGAACTATTCGTGTGACACATTTGTGTTTTGGAGGCATGTGACTCATTTTAAGACAGGAAGGAGAGAAGGAAAGAAGGTCAGGTTGTGAGCAAGCTGCTTTATCTAAGAGTTGATAGTGCTTCATTTTTCTATTGTTTTATTTCTGGAAAATAAAATACTTACTGTACAGACTCAGACTGTACGCCCAATAAAAATATAAATGTAATAGTTGTGTATAAAAAAAGCAACAACAATCAGCCTTAGTGATGGATGAGATGTTACACCAGAAGCTGTGTTTTAATAAGTCAACTATTAAGGCTTGTCCCTAGTCCTATCAGTGGCATGTTGATGATAAATGTCGCTCAGGAGACAAGACATGCAGCAACAGCCTGCAGGGCACTTAACTATTGTCCCCGGTATATAGCCGGAGCAGTGGAATTTCAGCTGATATTGATTGAGTCTCTTGTTGAGCAGGTGCTTCTGGTCGATATCTCAGTTTTACCCATCACTAAGGAAAGTTTGGCCTGAAAGGAAGTTACTATAGCAATGGGTGATACTTCAAACACACCTTTAGAGCCTGTGTTGGGGTGTTAGTAAAAAAGTAATGCGCCTTTGTGGCGCTGTTGTTTCTGCATTCATAAAGATAACAGGCAATTTCCTTTGAGGAATTTTGTTTCTATGGCTGCCAATGAGCATGAGGAAGAGGCAGTGTCACTCAGTTCATAACAGTTATTTACAGCTCTGAGTGACTTGTGATGATGTGCAGTTTATAGCTGGTATTCACTGAGCTGTCATTAGTTAAATAAGGAGTTTCACAGTGTAAACAGCTCCATGTGGCACTCCGTCAGTTTAGAGTGACGTCTGTGTATAATTTGGGGATGGACTAATGATCTCCCTCTTCCTTCAGCTATCTCTGTCCACGATGTCGTCTGTCTCTGGCTTTAAACACTGCCTACACGTACTGCTGTAATCTCTAGGCTAGTGTTTTCTGCAGTTTATGTGGTAGAATTTTTTGTGCAGGTCATCATCGGATGAAATTCAAAACAAAACTGCTTTTTTCCATGCTGTTACCCAAAATAAGGCAATAATTCATTTCTAGCCCTTAAATGTTGTCACTTACCAGAATGTGAAAATAAGGGTAAGGCCAGTGTTATACTTACTGCATCTGTCAAGACAATTTTTTGTGACCATGCTGACTTATCCTACTAGTACAACAACACCAGGACTGCTTACCTCCACCAAAGCTGAAGATTCCTTCCACACTATGTGTGAACCCCTGGATCCAGATAATTGTTAAAGATATTTTCTTGAGAACATCCAAACAAGCCCTCCCAATTTATCTTATCTCAACTGAATATGCAAGGATATGATACAAAATGTCATATTTTGTTCTATGAAACAGTGGTAAAGCAACTTGGGTAAAATTTTCATGTAAATCGATCCATAACTTTGTGAGTAATCTGACAAAGAAACAAACAAACTGAAACAATCACAGAACCTATTTGGCTGAGATAAACGGTATAGTAAGAGAAACTATTTGTCCATAGTGTCATATAACAGTATAGTTTCACTGTATCTATTTCTTTTGTGTCTATGTTATTGTTTGCAGTTATACAGACCTCATAGTACCATATCACCCCAATAGAGCACTTCGCTCTCAGACTGCAGGCTTACTTGTGGTTCCTAGGGTATTTAAAAGTAGAATGGGAGGCAGAGCCTTCAGCTTTCAGGCCCTTCAGTGTGCCTTTTGTCCTGTCTTCTCCCCTCACCCCCAACCGGCCACAGTAGATGGCTGCCCCTCCCTGAGCCTGGTTCTGCCAGAGGTTTCTTCCTGTTGAAAGGGGTTTTTTTCCTTTCCAATGTCACCAAGTGCTTGCTCATAGGGGTTGTCTGACTGTTGGGATTTTCTCTCTAATACTGAAGGGTCTTTACCTTGAGGCAACTGTTGTTGTGATTTAATATAAATAAAACTGAATTGAATTGAATTGAATTGAATTGAATTTATCACTTCTAAGAAACAATAACTGTTGACTTCTAGGAAAATTTCTAAGACATCAAAAAATAATGCAGGCAAAGCCAAGTTTTCAGTCCTCAGATGGCAGCTCCGACAGCCCACTTTTGTGGACACTCCAGGGCAAGTCTCAGGAAATTAAGCCTCAGCTGTTTGATGGCTGTGAGAAGCCCCAAATATTACTACTTAGTAATTCATGACACACATAAGCTGCTTCTGTGATGCTCTGAGGTGGTATGAGATCCTGGCCTAATTTATTCCAAACTTCGGAAAGTGTTAGCTCTCAGTTTGTTTGCCTGCTTGTTTGGATTTGTACAACAACTGCCAGCTTCCACTTTGCCTCAAACAAAGCAGTTAGATACAGACCCTGCTTTGTTTTTGTTGGGGAGAGTTATTGGAGAGAAAAGATGTTTCAGGCAGCAAGCCACAGCTCCTTATGTACTGGACTTGTATCAGGCTACTTTTTTCCCCACTGGGCTCTCGAGGCATGAGTACACAAATGTGCATATGTCCACATGAGAGCAGACACACACATCAAGCTAAACTTGTTCAACAGAGGCCCCATGTTCCCTGACTTAGCTGCACTGAGGTGTAGAAGTTGAAAAGCTTATGCTGCATGTACCACCACTTTAAAATAAGCAACACATTAACAAACACAAACCCCGCTATATACACAACCGTGCACACTCTTGCAACTACACGGTGCCACTTCACACACACCCAATCTCACAGCTAACATATTGTTCTCAGACCAACACAATGCATTATCTCCCCCGCAGTTGTTCCTCTCTCCCTCACAACCAGGCACACGCTCCATCCTTGTAGCTCTATGTGTGCCGTGCAATGCTGAGAGGAGTGTAGAGTTGTCAGTCATTAATCTGCTACAGCACAGCCTGTAATCCTGATGACAGAGCGGAGCGGGCTTACAGAGAGCAGAGAGGATCTGAGCCCAGCCTGGAGTGGGGAACAAAGGAGCCAGAGAAGATTGGCTTTGAATCTATAAAGAGAAAGGAAGTGTGTGTGTGTGTGTGTGTGTGTGTGTGTGTGTGTGTGTGTGTGTGTGTGTGTACATGTGTCTGTGTGTGTAAGGATTCTGAGGTGAGGTAGGTAACTATTTTGTCAGCATTGCTGCAGTGTTATTCAAGAATGCTGGCACACACAAAAGGCAGGAAAAGCTTTACATGGAAAGCTACCCTGGCTGCCGGTGTGTCACACTGACATATAAGATAAAGCGCCTCTGGTCCAGGCTGGTCATTACGGAGCTCTGGAGAAACGCGGAGGTCTGCAGAGAAAGCGGGAGAACAAGCTTATTTTAACGGCCTCTTCAAAGAAACATCAAGGGTCAAAGTTGGCTCACGCAATTCGGTGCAACATCAGTCGACGCTCAGCTGAAAATGAAGGAGAAAAAAAATAACCATGTCTTGAGGCATCAACAAGCATGCATAATGGGCATGTGAAAACAACTGGCCCTACATGCTGAGAGGAAGCAGTAAAGCTATTACTGCATGAGTCATTGAGCTTCGGCTGCTATTGAGGTATTATGTTTCACTTCGCCACATTACTACTAAAGAGGTCATTTCACAGTCAGTCAGAATGAGAAGTCAGAGGTGCAGCAGCCATAACCTGTCCGCCAGTCCAGCAGGGAAATAACATTGTTTGAAGGCTAATGCAATAAATGATGCAACATGAACTGTCTTTTCTCAATGACTTAATAATGATGCTGATAAACAAGCCCCAGAGTTGCAATGATACTTGAAAGTATTTTCTTTTCTTTGAACTGAGAAAGAAGCCTCATTAGTGACCAAATAAAAGAAAAATATGGATTGAATGCGGACCTCCAAATTAAACACACACACACACCAACTGACACAATGCCTGGGCACATCCTCTGGCTTATCTCTGTAGATTTCAGAGGCATTACACACAAACACACAGAGTGTTTCAGTTATATTTATGAACGTGAGTGTGTGTGTGCGCGCGCATGCGTCATTGGGAAATGGTAAATAATGAATTAAAAAGTACCCATTTCAAAACAACCTGCCAAGTATCTGAGTCAACTGCAATAGCTGCAGATTGGTTTAATAAAATATGAGCTAAATTCTCCCCTGCCACTACTGTCACTGATTCAAAAAAGGGCAATGCAATGTAAACACACTGTGGCTGGGGCTTGAGAAGGACACAAAAACACAAAAGCGGATCTGTGACACGGGGTTTTCCAGCTGTGGAGAGAAATATGATGGGATGTTCATGGTACACATTGAAGTAATAGAAGAAGAAAGAAAAATTCCAACAGGCTGAATTCGTTAATAATCTATTTAGCTGTGTTTTGGACATCATCCATTCAGAGGAAACCTCAGAGAAGGCACACACAGCAAAGATCTTAAGAAAGAGAGGGATGATATGTGACAAGGGCCCTGACTGAATTCATGCTGGAGGAGGTTCAGAAGATTCAGACCAACTTCCCGAAAGTATACAATATTAGCTTTGGAGGAACACCTAAGTAGGAGCTGTTCTAATTAAAATAGTTGTAATTCCTTTACTTCTAATGACTTTGGTTATAGTTTGTGTTGTGATGTGTGAGCTGCAGTACAGTTTAACTCACTATACAGGTGTTAATCTTTTGGAAAACAATGTAAAAGTGCGTTTTTATCAGGGTGCTGTAAAGGCTAACTAAATTCTTTCTCCTTGTTCAAAGCTTTTTAGGTTTTTTTACAAAAATACTTCTTTAAGACATTTAAGACAAACATGCTAGGATTTCACTTTCAGCTGCTCCCTTATTCACAATTTGTTGCCACATGTTTGATTTTTTTTACACCAGCAGATGTAGCAAAAATAATACCAGATCTTTAGGGCTGACACTTGTTTTTCTGTCTTTTTGAGATGCCTGTGGGGTCATCTGAGATTTGCATGGCTTTTTATTTTATATTCGTACGTGACACTTGGTCATGTTCAGACCAATAACCAGTCTTGTGTGAAAAAGCTTTCTTTAAATCTAAAAGGAGTCACTCTGCCCACACACCAAGGCAAAAAAAAAAAAAAAAAAAAATGCAAAAGAATTTTTTTAAAAATGTTA